>ML422296.1:0-25813 GCA_005239525.1 Nicotiana knightiana | reverse complement strand
AACTTCAGCACATTCAGTACTGAAGTATTAGAAAATGAACTAAAAAACTTCAGCATATTTGTGATGAGGTTTTTCATGACAAATCTATTGTATCAAGGAGGAAAAACTTCAGCACATTCTCTGCTGAAGTATTAGAAAATGAACTAAAAAACTTCAGCATCTTGTGCTGATGTTTTTCATGACAAATCTATTCTATCAAGGAGGAAAAACTTCAGCACATTCTGTGCTGAAGTATGAGAAAATGAACTAAAAAACTTCAGCATCTTGTGCTGATGTTTTTCATGACAAATCTATTGTATCAAGGAGGAAAAACTTCAGCACATTCAGTGTTGAAGGAGGAAAAACTTCAGCAAAGTTTTTGAAAAAATAATAGAACACAGTACATAACTTAAGCATATTATTAGTGCTGAAGTTAGCCAAAAAAATAAATTGTTTAGCAAAAAATTCAGCAAAACTTTAGCAAAAAATCTCAGGTATCATGAACATCAGTCAGATTCGAAAACTTACAATTTGAGTTTTTCTTTGGGAGAGGTGATCTGAGAAGAGACGGAGGATCGGTGAAGTGTTTTGTGAGAAGAGACGTACGTGATTCAAATATGAGAAGAGACGGAGCTGCGTGATTTTTATATGTTATGTCAGGGGTAGAATGGTCATATTAGTGCGGATTTTTTGTCAGCTGGCTACCAAATCAATAATTTTTAAAAATAGGGTATAGGTTAAAAGGTGGCTGCTATGTAGGGCATGACTGCAAATCGCCCGGTGGTATCGAATTGATTGTAGCATTCGTTGAGATGCGAAGAGAGAAGCTATGGGTTGATCAAAATCGGGGTTAAGTATGTGTTGTTTAATTACATTTTTCATTAATAGTTTATTTTAGAGTCTTATCTGCGTTAAGTTTTATTTTATAAATTAACTCACTGTTTAATACTATTTATGTAATTGTTAAGTAGTATATTTATTAATTTGGATACAAGTGACCCGAAGACCAGTATATATATATATATGTATATACTATTAATAAGAGAGAAGGAGAGGAGCTTCCGGTTAAATAGAATTGACAAAAAAACCATATCATTTTAGTTGTCCAAATACAAATTGAGGTACATCCGGTTATATTTAGGATCAGAAGGGGTACTTTGGAAATTTCAGTGCGTTGTGCTTCTGTAGCTGAAAAAGGACATTTGTTCACTCAAAATTTTACCCTGATATAGTCTGTTATTACTTGAGTTGCCATTATACATTTTGGTAATTAATGCAACTTTGCACGCCCTGATATGTGATGATGTGATGTTAAGTCAAAAATTACCACGCGGACTGCCAACATATGCACATGTTTTTCCTTTTGGCGAACATTGCAACATAGTGATATTTCAACCTTTCATTTTAATTGGAAACACAAAATAATGGAGTAATAATAATAGGGAATATACTAAAATTTGTAAAATAGCATAGTACTGCAGTATTAGGAAAAAAGAAAAAAAGAAAGAAAATCTAATGACAATATTTCATGTGAAAAAGGAAAATTAAAATAGAATGTTAGTAGTAAATTTATGTTTTTTTATATATAATAAGAAAAGAGTAATTTGATTAGAAAATAACATGGTTTAAATTAGAACTCACAATATTACTGTTCAAACTATAATAACTTTACTATTTTCATGATTATATTGAAGGTCAAGGTAAACATGTTAAGGTACAATTACTCAAATAATTGTCTTTAATTCAAGCACTTAATAAGAAAAGTCTCTAAAGAGAAAGAGTGGAGCTGGTATTTTTAGAAATATTTGTTTATATACTAGATAGTTTTGGCCCGCGCTTAGCACGGGCCCAATGTTCTAAAAGCTTGAATAGTAATTTAATATTACTATCTTTGTTTTGACATGTAATTGCAGAAAGAAGAGATTGAAACATGTAAATAAGTAGTACCAAACCAGATATATATAACATTGCCTATTAACTATTTCATATTATTTACAGGCGTTTAGGGACAATATTTCTATTATACAAAGGTTAATAAAACATCTACCACAATGACTGCAAAACAACGTGCATAATCGCACATTCTTTACATCCCTCACACTAACCTGTCTAGGTATGTACTATTTGCGTATTGACAGACTTTAATACAGCTATAATGCTGCAATAAGTCTCCGTTTTTGCAGGCTATGACAATAATATTGCAACTGTAAAAATTATTTATTCGGATTAGCCCAACTCAATTCTTGTCACATAATGTAGCCAAAGAATAGAACTTGCAGCAAACCACCAATATAAAATTTGATAAAGTAGAGGTGTTATGCAGTAAATTGCCATGTAAGTCAGAATTTGTAAAAGGTAAGAAATGTAAATGAAATGTCATGTAAAAACTTGAACAAATAACTTACCAGTGACATGCGTCTTTTGCCCTATAAATAAAGATTAAAAAAATATAGTGGAAGATAAAAGATTGATAACAAGCTATTGTACATAACATTTATACAAAATAGATTCAAGTATTCACCGTGCAGCCTTAGTTTGGATAGCAACAACTTAGAATAAGTTACTATATGTTTTCTTTGATCAGTTAAGAAGTTGCATGGTTTGGTCCTTTTTGGAGCATATTTATTTAAAAGAAGCTAAGAGCATAAATAGGATGCCCAAATGACCTGGATTAGTGTGTAGGATCCAGTAATAATAACAATATTAGTTTGGTATAGCTTCTTCTAGGCCAGAAATGACAGAAAGATGGGAGGGGCACTGGATAAGAAAATCCTCATCAAGTAGTTTCATAGCAGATAGTGAGAAACTGGAAGTTAAATTCTATTATACTCTGAAATTATTCATTCAAAGATAATACATCGATATATTTTTATCTATATCTAATATTCACAAAATTAATACATGACTCAATGAACAAATTGATTAATAAAACTTCAATACTCAAATAATTAATACAAAATAGTAATACATTACTTCAACTGTAAACAAGGCACTTTATGAAGAGTTTAATCGCTCACCGATTAGTATAAAAGTGTTGATTCGTGTCATGCGAACGATTAAGGATTTGATATTCTGACTAAAATAATATATCTAACAAACTCTCTATCATTTGCACCTTATTCTCTTCAACTCAACCACTGTTAAATTCAAGAAAACTTGACCTTAACACAATGCAAGTAATTGAAGATCCAAAGGATGCTAAGACTGAAGTTTGGGGCAAGGGGCGAATAGAAGACAAGGAAACCAATAAAATGAGAGTGCCAATACCTATTTGTTGCTTTTATAACCAAGTATATGATCATAAAGAATTTTTTTTCCAGTTATAGCAAAAATACATGAGTAACTTCATTATAGTTATTTCTATACTCTATATCGCATTTGAACAATGCAAATAAATTGAAGATCTAGTCGAGATATTTAAGCTAAGTATTATGGTGGCATGAATCATCAAACTGTGAGACTACTATACTTATTTCAAATGCACATGTCATGATAATACCTGACTTCTTGATCTGTCATCCATGAACTGCTGAATCCTAGTCCCTGGCTGCACAGTTGTCTTTCTTGTTCTTGTCCACCTTTACTTTTAAGACATAATCATAGATGCTAACTTAAGACCCTCTTTATCCTTGTTCACATTTAACATGGAAAACACTTCTATTCAGCTAATATAGCTGCCAAAAAGACTTAACAACACACAAGGATATCACTGTTGTCAAAAATAAACTATTACATAATCACTGAAATAAAATTTATGTACACAAACCAAAAGAGAATTTTAAAACTCTAACTCTTCCCTCTACTCCAAAACAACTGCAATCCTCATTAAGGAGTATGCCTACTTTAGTAAACAGAAAATAAATCAGCTTGATGTGACCTTATTGTCTCGATTTTAGAAAGAAAGTTCTAAACCAGCAAAATTGTTTATCAAAGCATATAGAGGGAATTTCTATGCAAGTATTCATGTATTTTAACATAGGTTGGGTCTATCTTAAAACTTCACAAAGCCGTCAATTATTAAAGTACCTTACCCCTATCTATTGGTTCTATATCGGCTTTAAGACCACTCTTTTAGGTTCTGGTGGGTTTTCAGAGAGCTATCATTTTGTGTCACTTTCATTAGGCTAACATGCTGCAACTTTTGATTTGGGTTGTGCTGTTTATGGGCCAAACATTTAAAATAAATACGCAGAAAAAAGTACTGTCAGCTAAGTTAGCATCATTCAATACAAATAACTGAACTTGTACATTAAGAAAATAAATTGAATTTCATTGGTATACATCACAATCAAAACAACTTAGGTGAACATACTATATACTATATAATTACATAATCAAACTTTGAGAGAAGACCTGATATGAATTGGTAGTGCGTCCAATTATGATTAAGAAGACCTAGAATGAATAATGAACTAATCCCTTAGTGCAAGATAAATAACTTTATGCACACAGAGCAATAACACAATCTGTTGTACTTCTACAAAAAGGGCCCAGTTTGGCCCTACGCACAACCAAATTTAAGACTTCCATAAAGTTTAGTGCAAGATAACTAAATTTATGCACAAAAATAGAGAAGGAGCATAAATTTCCCAATAAGAAACAAAAACTGAAAAAATGAGGATGATATCAAGTAGCAAAAGAAGAATTATACTTAAAATGCTGAAAAGAAAATCCATTAAAGTTTCTCTCTTGACACATTGACATGCATAAAGACGAAAATATCTAGTGTCTGAGTTGGGCAAAAATCAAAACTTTTTTTAGTTGATAGCAGATTAAACAAATTATAAACTTGGAAGAAGATTGAAGAGGGTTATGCAAAATTTTAGCCACAAAATTTATAGATCTAAAGAAAACGGAAGACGATTTAGGCAAAAATTAAAATTAAAAAACCCAATTGAAAAGATGAAGAGAAATGAAATAGTATAAACTAATGAAGATTGTTGGAATAAAAGAGTCATCTTGCACCTATTTTTTCGAAATGAGAAGGATTGAAGGATGCTTTTAGACTCTAGAGTCTGTTGTGTTTACCGCCGCCCATTTGTATAATGACAATTTTAATAAAAATATAAAATTACTCTTTTATCCTTGGTCGACCAACTTGGCTCTTCTATATAATAGAAATGTTCAGGTCCACTTTTAATGTGACACATGGTTTTCCTTATGCTAGAAGAGGACATCTCATATTATTTAAAACTATTATCAAATGAATTATCACGGAAAAAGTGCAAACTCTTTATTTATTCACAAGTTGGCGAGGTTTAAATAAATTAGGGTCTTTTTTTCTCTTATATTTAACTCACTGAAAAATTATCAACATGTGTTACCTATAAATTGTTTTGTGTAACCAACAAGCCTACTTATTATTTTGCTGGAAAAAAAACTTCATTGTAAATTTTAAATTAGAATATGAGGAAAAAAATACACAAGAATCAAAAAAAGAAACAAAAAAGAAAAAGAAAAAGAAGCAAGCTAATGAAATATTGGAAACATTTTTATATCTTTTTTGCTGACGTTTAGTTCCAACAAGATAAGTTTAAAATCAGATGGTTAACTCGAAAAAAACAATATTTTTATTAAATAAAGAAGCATATAAATTTTTTATCTTTAAATATATTATTTAAATTAATATAAATAATCTTTACGAAATAACTATTAAGGAAATTCTTTTTGTAATTAAGTGTTGGGCTCATGCTCACCATGGACCATCCCTCCTCTAGGATTTTTAGGAAAATTTTACCTCCTATAGCAAAAGTATACATCATATTTATTATAAACTAAATGTTATGAATAGAATTCTATTAATGTGAATGTCTATATTTTAGAGAGATCTTTGGGATTTTACTTGGTAGTTAAGTCACTCTTTCCCTATAAATAGAGAGGTCATATTTCATTGTAAATCATCCCAAAATTCAATAAGAATTTCCTCTCTCTCTCTCTCTTTCTCTGCAATATTGTTCTTCTTCTTTTATTGTTTCATAACACGTTATCGACACGAGACTCTAAGCAATTGAGTAGAAGCTTTGGGATTGCGCATAATGATTGTCAATTATTCCATGAACTTCCTTCGTGATTAAATTCTGGATTTAAGGTAAGTATTTTACTTTATTTTTCTCTTTTAAATTCTTGAAATTTTATAATTTGATTTTAAATACAAGCAAAGACAATAAACTTTGATTATAACTCTAATAGGCTTTGCAAGAAATTATAACCACCCAAAGTGGTAAAATTTCTATGCCTTACCATATTTCAAGTATGATTGTGGGCAAAGAAGTGGAAACTCGTCCCATTGAATTTGCTTCATTCTCATTCCCCTTAAGAGAATGTGATAGCAATATGTGATAAGTCTGAAAGAGGACAAAACTATTACTGTGAAGGTATCAATGAATGTGTATGTGGCAATAGACGAAATTATAATCATCACCATTATGATAATGAGAATAATAAGGATTCTCAAAATAATCCTTCACTTTGTGAAAGTAATATTTGTCATCGATTTGACATCAGATTTTGTAAAGCACATATAGATGATTATAGTTCATTCATGATGTGAATGTGACAACATCTAATTGATGAATACATATTCATTCTTGGAAGAATATGAACGTGCTAGTGGTAGTGGATATACCACACTAATCTCTAGAAAAAGGTTTGAGATGAAATAAGAAAATATTTTCATTATTATGGCATGAATGGTCATTGATCACGTACCTATTGTGATTACGCCAAAATATTATGGTAATGTAATTATTACAAGGCAAAAGTAATAAAAGAAATATATCTTACCTATAATGATTTTGACCATGACCATAATGGTATAACTTTCTCCTTGAAAGAGATATTCACCATATGGATGTTGATGAATATGTGATAGTACAAAATTAATTGAGAGCTCTGGAAGAGCCAATTATACTATTTTGGAGAAATAAAATTGATTACCAATAAGGTATTGTATTGTAGTAAGTCTCAAAGAAACTTATTTAATTTCTAAAGTATTCGCGAAAGCGATTGGTTATATTGAGACTATAAATAAAGGGAAAATTTAATATCTTCTATTACTGCAACTTGTGGCGGGGTAATATGTATGTGATAAGTTACCCGCTTTATTCTCCAATTTGTACAACACAAATAAAAAGTATGGTGAAATTACATGACACGGTAAACTAGATGTTTATTGATATAAAAACTCATATCATAATAAACTTGGAGTTTATTGCGAATTGCACATGTCATGGTATAAACCTGAAGTTTATCAATATTGATAATTTATTCAGTTGACATAATTGATTTTAGCCATGTTAATTTAAGTATGATGTGTAAAAATAAAAGATAATTCACATGGATAAATATTAAAGAATAAGAAAGTTCTTTATGAATTCTCTTATTTTGCTTGTTCTCCCGATTATTATACCAACTAAAATTGGGATTGAATCCCGTGAATACTGAATATATCAAAGGTGAATATGAGCCCATTCACCTGCCATGTATACCACATAAGATGCATCTATGAGATGGTTACATGTGCGATTATTACTAACCCGCAACCTGGTATTTGCGAGGTAACTTGCTCAATAATTTAATTTAGAGCATATTCCAAATTTTTTATTCACGATAGTTTATCTTGATAAATTGGTTTACATCACAGTTGGTTTAGCAAAATAATTTATTGAATGCCTCCACTTAATAGCTAAACTATTGCTTATGAGAACAATGTTATCTATATCAATTTGATATACATTATATACGAAAGTACATTAAATTCTCCCCTCACAACTGGTTCAGGGTCAGGAACCGAATAGTTTCATCTTATTATTATTGATGTGTGCTGTATATTTTGATTAACATCATAACGCACAAAGATGAGTTCCCAAAGTTGAGGAAGCAAGTTAGTTTTTCTAACATGTGGAAGAGAGATGATAAACATTTGAGAAAATGTTACGTGGAATGAATTATCAATTCTCTATAAGCATGATAATGTGATTTCAGAGATTTTCAAGGTGCAACATATTCATTGAAGTTAATATGGATGATTTATTCATCAAATCTCTGGTGACGTCAACCTTCAAGAAACTAGTGCACAAGATTGGGATGTGAAGGCTCAAGGATGTGAATTGGTGCTCTCATCAGGGGAAGTTAATGCGCGTTGCACTCTTTTTCCCTTACAAGGTTTTGTCTCACTGGATTTTTCTTGCAAGGTTTTTAATGAGGAAATCAAAAGGCGTATTGTTAGATATGTGTAGTCTTTTTCCTTTTCTAGAATTTTTTCCCATTGGTTTAATTTTAGATAAGGTTTTAACGAGGCACATTATTTGCTGAATAGACATTCAAGGGGGAGTGTTATAAATAGAATTCTATTTAAGGTGAATGTCTATATTTTAGAGAGATATTAAAGATTTTACTTGGTGGCTAAGTCACTCTTTCCCTATAAATAGAGAAGTCATATTTCATTGTAACTCATCCCAAAATTCAATAAGAATTTTCTCTCTCTCTTTCTCTGCAATATTGTTCTTCTTTTTTTATTATTTCATAACACTAAAATTATTTTAAAATATTACTTTTATAGCTACCTTTTATATTTTATAGCAAAATAAGTATTTATGGTATATACTACAATTGAAACATGAAATACGTTATTTATGTTTTCCCTCCCTCTTTCTTTCAATTAACACTCAAAATTTTTCTTCTTTCTTCCTCTCTTTCTTCTCTCTCTTTGAGCAAAATAGGCCGAATCATAGATACATGAAAGAGAAACAAATAATGAAAGAAAACCTAGAAATCTCAAAATCAAAAACATGAAAGTAAACCTATATCAAAAAAAGAAAGCGGAGATACCTTGGGCGACAGAGAGATTGAAGAGAAAAAAAGGAATTCTTAGCGCGATAAGTAAGAGAGAAAAGAGAAAGAAGCGGTCGAATTGGAAGTATTGTAAATTGTAATGGAAGAGGTAGTGAAGCGGCACAAGGAGTCTTGGCGGGAAAACGCCATCTCCGACGAACTTTCTTCTCTTTTTTGCTATATAATCACATACAATGATACAAATGCATTATATTCTGTACAAATTCACTTAAACACATCGTCATTTTGTATAAATATATTTTTTTGCATGTGTTTATGTATTTCGAATATCTGTATTTTTTTAATACAATTGAATACACATGTATTCATGCATATTGTATAGGGGTGGGCATAATACCGGCCGAACCAAAAAAATCGGTCGAACCGTGAATTTTGATTTTTCGATTTCGGTTTAATCGATTTTTCGGTCGGTGCACAATTTTAAATTTATTAATTTTTAATTTTTCGACGTGGTTTACAGTTTTGGTATTTCGATTCTCGGTTAAATCGAAATTTTCCAAAGCAGAGGACTAATAATTCTCTGTCTTTTGTGACTCCTTAGTAGTTAGTAGTATTAGCTCTCTTTTTAATAATTCTTGATCTTAATTTGTTTTTATTGGCTCTTTTAATGATCTTTCTTCTTGGACGGTTTTTTCAATGTTCCCTGTATTTTCTACGGTAATAAAGAGTGTTAATAATACACTCTAAGATAAAAAATATACTAAGATTCTTTTCTCTTTTCCACGTTTATTTTCCAAGTATTTGGATTTTTAATAGTTTCCTTATATTTGGCAAGAACTGCAACATATAAAAAAAAAGAAAAAAGAAAAAAGAAAGGGGTTTCTGCTTTTAAGACTCTTTTATGTACTGGTTTTCTTTTTCATCTTTTAACTTTTATTAAATTAATTTACTATTTTGTTTCAAATCTTGTAATATATCGTGGATTAAAGTTCACTTTTTCATCTTTTAACTCTTAATAATAGAATTGAACTTTATAGTTTCAACTGTCAATTCATATATACGATTAATTGTTGGTACTAGAAATAGTAGTAGTGGGCTACTAGAAACAGAACTCTGTTGATCTGTTCCGCTACAGTTAGAATGCTAGATTGGTGTTTGTTAATTTTTTTATTCCAGGATTCTCTAACCATTGGTCTGTTTCAATTTCCACGCTACTTCAATTGTAAATTTTGTCAATTTGTTCCAGTGAAAACACTCAACAGACTTGATTTAGAACAAAGTTTCTCGCATTTTATGACCACCGGAAGTTTCTTGAACCGTTTATAACTGAAAAAATAAATCGCAAATAACCGAACCGAACTTTAAAAAAACCGCACTGAACCGTAAATACTTTGATTTGATTTGGTTATTAATATTACAAAATCGAAAATATATAAACCGAACCGTACTTTCATAATAACCAACCGAACCGATTTGCGTCCACCCCTAATATTGTACATACAATATATATGCATGAATAAATGATATAAACATTGAAATACACTGAATACAAACATTAAATAAGAACATAATATAAATAGTAAATACATTTAATTTTAAAATACAGTGAAATACATTAAAATACACTGAATACAAATAAAAATTCAGTGAATACAATCAATGAAATATACTGAATACAACAGTAATAACATGTATTAGGAATAACTAAAACATTGTTAATACAAGTACATTTGAATAAACTGAATATAAAATAACGAATACAGTAAATACAAACATTGAATCTAATGAATGCAACGGTAAAACAAATATTGAAAAACACTATATACAAAAGTTATATACAACTGAAAAATCATTCTAATTAATTGGGTTGATAATGAGGCATGTTAGAATTGATTTTGTTGAGTTATATTAGGAGTGTATCATGCTAATTGATATGATTTTCGTTATTAGACAGATGGACATACCTATTTTTAAGGAGATGTCATTGTTGTATTCATGAATACATAATGCGAATACATGTGAATACATGCACGTACAGCTGGACTGCCCTGATTTTAGACGCTTTTTGTTGTTGTATTCATGAATACAGCAACGCGAATACATGTGAATACATGCGCGTACAACTGGACTGCTGATCACACTCAATTGTGTCTTATAAAAAGACTAACGGGCATTGCAAATATATCTGAGTATTTAGCCCAGAGCCGAATCCCTCAGGGAATTAACCTATCAATTATTGTCATTAGACCACTCAATTCTCAATAATCAAGTTTCCAAAGATTATGAATAACACTTTTTCCGTATTTTTACTACTACGACTGACTGAAATTAAATAAACTAAAAGATACTAATATTGAGATATAAACAGATGTGATAAAGGTCTAAGGTTATGGTTTCCCCCGTTGGTGANCTCTATCTACCATAAATCTCTCTCAAGTAATTATGATAATTTACTAGATGCACTCTCCCAAGTTACGCTAGCTAGATTGCATTACAGCTCACTTCAGATTGCACCCGAGATATAGTTATCTCTAAATCAACCTCTAAACTCTCGGTTATGACTTTCGTCTATACTCCGGGAGTGATGTTGTTCAAACAACTACCTAAATATGCACTCTCTCTAAAGTAAATACATAATAAATAGGCACAGCTAATTGATGGCCATTCAATTAACTACAAAAAGAACGTAGTTGAACAAATAGAGTTTAATCAACCAATCAAAACTATATTAATATCACAATAGCGTCATTCCCCAACGGGTTCCATCAAAACCTTAGATTAAAGCAATTAACTACTCATAGCAATACTGAAAACTACAAAAGAATTCATGACTATGATAAAAATTGCAAGAGAAGGAGATGTAGATTGATGCCCAATTGCTCTCCTTGCTTCTTGACCTTGCTTTTTCTTATTCTAAACTTTAAACCTTGATAATCTGCTCATTTGGACGAGTTGAACCTTTTATAGGTTAAGTGGATTGGCCCCAAACTCCCAAAATTACCCTTCTCACCGTCTTATTTTCGTCGGAACTAGCGCGCGCGCTAGTCTCGCGCTACAGCCCACGCTAATGGGGTTTAACACTGCCCGACAGCTCACCGGACTAGCGCGGGCGCGCTAGTCTCGTGCTAATGCCCGCGCTAGTGGGGTTTCCTACTGTATTGGCAAATTTCCAGCTTTCAAATCACTTCAGAGTTACCCCATGGTCTGTTATTCCTCAAATTCTCCCGGATCACCCTCATAAATCCTCAATAGCTTATTGTATTCATGTGAAACACAAAAATCACCATTAGAGCCAATTTAACATCATTTAACTCACTTAAGAGCGTGAAACCTCATTAAGTTAGAGTATAATTATATGCTAAACTACGTGAATTCAACCTATTATCAACATCCCACACCTAATTCATTGCTAGACCTCGAGCAATCCACTATATCCTACAAGGTGTCTTTACATCAAACACTCTCATACGGTGTCACACCACAAACGTCTTACAAGCAATGCACCTAGCAGTGTAACATCTATGCCTCAAGCAATGACTCTCACATGCCCTGCTATAATCTTACTTCCTCGAAATACTACGAGGAGGTCAAGACTTACCTTTTTTCATAAATCATATGCCCTCACTTCACACAATTGAGAGTAGTTCCATAAAAGATAATAGTCAGAAAAACAGAAACTTTTAATCGAAAGAATTCACTCACTCTCAAAAAGAACATTCATATTTCACACAGATACGCCATAGGCTTGCCCGTAGTGTAATACTCCACTAATTGAGTTCATTCAGTCTAAGATCAATAGGTCTTTATTTGGTTGTAATGTAGGTTAAGGGAAAGGTAGGATACATTTTGGGTATAGTGACTAACCTCCCTAAGCACTTTTAATACAATTACATTCACAATCAGCCCATTTTCATGCTTGTCCAGAACTTTCACCCTGCTTTACTTCGTAATTACCCCATGCCACTAATTATCAAGGACTACATGTAATTATTGTCCTCTTTCTTTCTTTTGTTTATTTTTTTTTCTAAGTGGCCTTCACTTTTGCATTTTTCATTCTATTTCCTTGATTTTTCCTTACAAATCAAACCACCACCCCACACTTTGACTTTTACATATCTGCTAACAATTCAAGTGCTCGTGGAAAGTACCAGGTTCAAACAAACAAGCTATTCAAACAATTGGTTATGGTTCATAATGTGGTTATCAAAGAAACTTGCTTATAAGCTCAAAAGGATTGACTATGGTTAATTATATTCAGGTGGGTATATATTGTGTCTGGCTTAACAAAGAAATGCCTATATCCCTTCTAAGACTAAACAAACTTCTATTTCGATTTGTACACACACAGGGCAAGTTTTAGGTACCAAATGCAGACATAGAATACATGCAAAACACCTCACACACGCATGACACATAATTCAATCCAAATTGGTTCATCAAAACACTTCATTGAGCATTCAAGTTAGTTACAACATGCACCATTAAGGCATTCTGCAAGAGTAAACAGGTGAGCCTAAGCGTCACACTCTAGGATTCATGGTGTTTGGGTGTAACACACTAAGGGTAGCATTTTATCATTCAACACATTTCCCAAAGGATTCCTACAATAAAAAAAATTAAAAGAATCTAGTTGTACCCGGTTTAAGATAAACTCTTGGAAAAGAATCGCGGTCAACAGAAAAACCAAGAGGGAGTTACTACACTACCTACAAAGAAAATAAAAAATCTTTTTTTTTTCGGACTGACCTCCCTCAAGAAAACTTCCTATGAAATCCGTCATCAGGAGGAGTCCACTGAGATTTTTCTAATTTTTTTTTATGTTGACTTGGACCCTCAAGAACCCCTGCCAAAGGGATCCGTCGTCGGGCCAAGACGACTTGATTACTATTACTATTACTAACAACAACTAAAACAGACTACACCAAAAACATAAAGCAAACTGCAATTCGAATAAGTTAACCAAAACAACTAAAGCACATAATTCACAACTTATACAACATACAATACAACAGGGAAACCATCTCCCACCCCACACTTAAAACAAGGACATGTCCTCATGGACAATTAAAAGGACAGAGTAAGGTAAAGGGGCTTCCCTGGCAGCTCAATCTTGATCGGAGACGGTGTTTGGGTTGGCGTTGCAAGCACGACCCAGGGCGCGTAGCCATCCCATTATCTTCTTCTCAAACTTCTTTTGTTGGGTGGCCATCTCATCTACTCGTGTCCCCAGTTCAGTCAGTGAGGTTCTCAACCCGGCCACGTCGTGCTCTAGGTGATCCAACCGCTGGCTCCGACTGGCCCTAGACGGGCCTCCAACGTCCATAGCTGGATCGTCTTCCATATGCTCCGTCTCCTCACCTCCTTGGTGATGCTCCTCCTCTGCTTCCTCTTCTTCGGAGTCATGCCCCACTAACTCCTCATCGGCTGCCATTGCCTCCCTTCCAGTTGTAACTCTTTCAGCTTTGAAAGGGTGCACCGCAGGTACCCGGCCATCGACAGCAAAGTCGTATGGCACCCCAGCCACATCGCACAGTCGAGTGACAGGTGATGGGTAAAAGAACCCATACCTATGGACCTTCATGCGGATGAATATCTCCTCATGAATTAACTGTGCCGCATCGAACGGAGCATCTACCATGAAGCACCAAATCAAACATGCCCGAGGAATGTTCACCTCCGAAGTGTTCATGGATGGCAATAGTCGACTATTAATCAGGTACAACCAGCATTTTGCCTCAAACTTGAGGCCCGAAGAGTGGAATTTGTTTCCATACTTGTACCATTTCAATGTAATGTCCGGTCGACAGATGGTCGGGGTGAATGTATCCCAAGGAGTCATTTTTCCGCTGTAGGTCTGGTAGGCGTCTACGTAACCAGCTGCTGGTGGAGGAAGCCTGTACATTGTTCTGATGTGCTCTATTGAGGCATTAACCGGCCGTCTTCGCACTGTTACAACATAGTTGTCATGCTCTAGAGCGTTGGAATAAAATTCCCTGACCATCATGTTATCTTCCTCATCCGGTTCCTCAAAGAAAACTTCCATGCGACGCTGCATCAACACTTCGTGCATTCTGGGGCAATTCATCCTAATGGCTTCAGAGTCCATAGCCTGCTCAGGTATAACTATTTTATCCTCTTTCTCAGCAAATCTGTCATGCGCCTTCGTTGAGACAAATTTGTGGCTGTTGAACGGCCTCGATTCTATTGATTTTCGTGGCCTTCCTCCGGTGGAGGTTCTAGCTGCACGACTTGAAGAGGCTCCTGTGGCTTGACGCTTGCGCGGAGGCATTGTACCTATAATTAATATAGTATTAGCTCAGTACAATAGGGTGACCCAACTGTGGTTACTCAGACTTCACCACAAATTGGTCATATTATTTCCCTCCATTGGGGTCTTTTAACAAACATATGGTGGGCATAAAAGTTTAAAACCCCAAGCACTAAATAGTGGACATGGGGCATCACCATCCGAACTCAAATATACTCATAACACCCCACACTCCCTATGTCATCCATTATCAACATAAATCAACTATTGCCCACACAAATCAACTACTGTACACAATGGAAGAGAAACATAAAAGATGGAGTAAATTAAAAAAAAAAGTTACAAAAATAAAAGAAAAATTAAGGTGAGGGATACATACCTATAGGGTGAATGATAGAGATGAAGTAGTGGGTGTTGAAGAATGATTAGAGGTGGGAGTTCTTGAGGGTGGTTGCCTTCTTTGAGGGCGGAAGATTAAAGAGAAAAAGAAGAAGAAGAATGGGGAGGGTTTATGGGGGGTTAGANGGGGGGGGGGGGGGGGGGGGGAATAATTGGGTGGTTGGGAAATATTAGTGCAAGAAAATAAATAATAAAAAAAATTCGGAAAAAAAAACTTACCTGTGTCGAGACGGACTAGCGCGAGCTTAGCGCTAGATTAGCGCGACCGCGCTAGTCCAGGGGTTTTGAGGCAGTGAGAAACCCCACTAGCGCGCGATTAGCGCGGCTGCGCTAGTGGTTATGTGCGTGAGGCAGTGTAAAACCCCACTAACGCGACCTCTAGCGCGCGATTAGCGCAGTCACGCTAGTCTCGACGTCAGCCAATTTTTTTTTTCTTTTTCCAATAACACTATGTATGTTGGGTTGCCTCCCAACCAGCGCTTGATTTAACGTCGCGGCACGACGAGTACAACAATCAATGGGTTGCCTCCCATGAAACGCCTGATTTACCGTCGCGGCACGACGAGTACAACAATCAATGGGTTGCCTCCCATGAAACGCCTGATTTACCGTCGCGGCACGACGCAGAATGAGCGCAATTAAGGTTTGCTCAGCCTTTTAGGTTCAAGCAGGTGCACCATAGACAACTCACTAGTTTCATTCATTCCCACATACATTTTCAATCATTGTCTATTGACCTTGGAGGTGTTAGACCCATCATCAGTAGTAATTTCCACTACACCAGAAGGAAACACGTTGACCATTTTAAAAGGTCCAGACCATCGGGACTTGAGCTTACGTGGAAACAATCTTAATCTTGAATTGTAAAGCAATACTTTGTCTCCTGGTTTGAAATCTCGGTCCACAATGTTTTTATCATGTAACCTCTCCATTCTTTCCTTATATAGTCTTGTGCTTTCAAATGCTTGACATCTGAA
This sequence comes from Nicotiana knightiana, assembly GCA_005239525.1. Lineage (NCBI taxonomy): Eukaryota > Viridiplantae > Streptophyta > Magnoliopsida > Solanales > Solanaceae > Nicotiana > Nicotiana knightiana. The sequence continues at coordinate 9,397 of ML422296.1, read as the reverse complement.
ATCTTCCAACTCGTGTAGCTCTGTGACTCGATTTTCTCTAGAAGTATCGAGATCCAGGTTCAACTGCTTCAATGCCCACCACGCTCGATGTTCTAACTCCACATGCAGGTGACAGGCCTTACCAAATACCAACTCGTATGGAGACATAGTGATTGGTGTTTTAAATGCAGTCCTATAGGCCCAGAGTGCATCATCAAGCTTCTTCGCCCAATCAGTTCTTGTGGCGTTTACTGTTTTGGTCAGCACACTCTTTATTTCACGGTTGGATACCTCAACCTGCCCGCTCGTCTGAGGGTGATAGGGAGTTGCCACCTTGTGGCGCACATCATATTTGGCCAGTAGCTTCTCGAAGACACGATTGCAGAAGTGAGTGCCTCCGTCACTAATAATAGCCCTTGGGGTTACAGGTGAATATATTTTTCTTTAAGAACCCCACCGCCACTCGTGCATCATTGGTGGGGAACGCTGCAGCTTCTACCCATTTGGACATGTAGTCTACAACAACAAGTATGCACTTATTACTGTAGGAGCTGGCAAAGGGGCCCATGAAATCTATCCCCCATACATCAAACACTTCTACCTCTTGTATTGGATTCATGGGCATCTCATGACGATGGAATATGTTCCCCGGCCTTTGACATTCATTACAGCCTTTCACCCATTGATGAGCATTTTTGAACATAGTGGGCCAGTAAAACCTGGCCTCCAACACCATAGATGCTGTCCGGACCCCTTCGAAATGTCCTCTGTATGGAGCTGCGTGACAACCCTGCAAAATAGCAAATTGTTCTATCTCGGGGACGAACCTCCGGATCATGTTATCAATGCAAATTTTAAAAAAATGAGGTTCATCCCAATAGTAATTTTGGCTATCACGATAAAATCTTTTCTTTTGAACAGAAGAGAGTTCGTAAGGTTCAATACCACTGGCCAGGTAGTTTGCAATATCTGCATACCATGGCACATCTTCTACGCTCATGGCGAGTAGCTGCTCGTCTGGAAAGGTTTCCAGAATATCCTCTGATTCGATTGCATTCTCGGCACCTTCAAGGCGTGACAAGTGGCAACGACTTGGTTCTCCGTGCCCTTGCGGTCACGAACCTCCAAGTCAAATTCCTGAAGAAGCAGCACCCAACAAATTAGGCGCGACTTAGATTCCTTTTTCTCAACCAAGTATTTGATGGCTGCATGATCAGTGTACACCACCACCTTCGACCCAATCAGGTAGGACCTGAACTTGTCAAAAGTGAACACTACTGCCAGCATTTCCTTTTCTGTCACCGTGTAATTCAGCTGAGCTCCACTCAAAGTCCTACTTGCGTAGTAAATTGGGTGCATTATTCTATCTTTGCGCTGACCCAACACGGCTCCCACTGCGTAGTCACCGGCATCGCACATAAGTTCAAAAGATCGATCCCAGTCAAGTGCAACGATGATTGTTGCCGTGACTAACCGCTTTTAAGCTCCTCAAACGCTACCCTGCAATCATTAGAAAACATAAAGGGGTTATCTTTTTCAAGAAACTTACAGAGGGGGTTGGCGATCTTGGAGAAGTCTTTGATGAATCGCCGGTAGAACCCGGCGTGCCCAAGAAAGCTACGTACAGCTCTGACTGATGTGGGAGGTGGAAGCTTTTCAATCACATCTACTTTAGCTTTGTCCACCTCAATTCCCTTACTTGACACCAAGTGCCCCAAGACGATCCCTTCTTGTACCATGAAATGGCACTTCTCCTAATTAAGTACAAGATTCGTCTCGATGCACCTCTTTAGGACACGGGTTAAATTTGCTAGGCACTCCTCGAATGAATTTCCCACTACTGAGAAATCATCCATGAATACCTCCATAATATCTTCCACCATGTCTGTGAATATGGCCATCATGCACCGTTGGAATGTGGCAGGTGCATTGCAGAGGCCAAATGGCATCCTCCTGAAGGCAAACACCCCGTAGGGGCATGTGAAGGAAGTCTTTTCCCTGTCTTCCGGGACAATTGAAATCTGGTTGTACCCCGAGTATCCATCCAGGAAATAGAAGTAAGACCTCCCTGCAAGCCTGTCGAGCATCTGATCAATGAAAGGAAGTGGGAAGTGGGAAGTGGTCTTTTCGGGTGGCGAGATTTAGCTTTCTGTAATCCATGCATATTCTCCAGCCCGTGACGGTTCTTGTAGATATCAACTCATTTTTATCATTCTCGACAACCGTCATGCCACCCTTTTTGGAACACATTGCACAGGGCTAACCTAGCTGCTGTCAGAGATGGGGAAAATTATTCCCGCATCTAATCACTTGATTATTTATTTCTTCACCACCTCCTTCATATTTGGGTTCAAGCGCCTTTGATGTTCCCTGGAAGGTCTATGTCCTTCTTCTAGGAGAATCTTGTGCATGCAATATGCTGGGCTGATCCCTTTGATATCTGTCATGGTCCATACAATGGTAGTCTTGCACTCTGAAAGTACCTGTAACAACTGATTTTCCTGCACATCTAGTAAACTAGATGAGATAATAACAGGTAGCGTAGTATTGGGGCCTAGAAATGCGTACTTGAGATGGGTTTGCAATGGTTTCAACTCTAGTTTGGGAGGTTCTTCCACAGAGGGTTTTGTTGGTAGGCTCTCTCTTTTCTCTAAGTGCAATGGTTCATACTCAAGATCCCTCGACCATACTCCCTTACCTTCAAGTGCTAACACCCACTCTGCCAATTCCTTCCCATTTACCGCATCTAAGTTCATTAAGCATGCAACGATGGGGTCTTCATTGGTTAAGGTTGCATCATCTTCCTCAACTATCACATCCACATCATCAATTAAAGAGCAGTTGGCGAACTCACTCGGTCGCCTTATGGATTTCTGCACGTTGAATGTGACTTCTTCATCATTAAGCCTCATCTTGAGCTCCCCGGTCTCACAATCAATGAGAGCTCTGCTTGTGGACAAAAATGGCCTGCCCAAGATTATGGGAATTTCTTCATCCACTCGACAGTCTAGTATCACAAAGTCAGCAGGGAATACAAACTTCCCCACTTGCACTAGAACATCATCCAGAATACTCGACGGTCTCTTCACCGTCCTATCAGCCAGCTGCAGCAACATGGAAGCTGGTCTAGCTCTACCAATACCCAGTCTATTATAAATAGCCAGGGGAATTAGATTAATGTTGGCCCCCAAATCACACAGTGCTTTGGCAAAATCCAAATTGCCAATGGTGCAGGGAATTGCAAAACTCCCTGGATCAGACAACTTCTCTGCTATTGGTCGTGTTACCACAACACTGCAAGTCTGAGTCAAAGTCACAGTTGCTAAGTCTTGGAAATCAAACTTTCTGGACATCAAATCCTTCATCATCTTCGCATACCCAGGCATCTCTTTCAGAGCATCAATTAGAGGAATGTTTACCTGTATTTGCTTCAGAATATCGAAGAACTTTTTGTACTGTTCATCCTTTTGGTATTTGGCCAGCCTTTGAGGGAAAGGGTCCAGTGGTCTCTTCTTCCTAGTGATTTGGGATTTTTCTTTCTCAACTACCACTTCAACTACTGGCTTTGGGGATATTTCCACTTCCTTTTCAGCCTCACTCTACCCACTAAGTTCTCCTTCAGCAGTTTGTACTGTTACCTTGGTCAGGTGTGTGGAATCATCAAGTTCGATTGGCACTGGTACTAGTGTCTCTGCCTGCCTGCTTTCACGAGCCAATTCCTGTTCCAAGTCCAAGTACTGTCCATTGCGGAGACTCACTGCCATCATCTGCTTCGAGCCATGGTCCTTAGGGTTCACCTGAGTATCTGCAGGTAAAGTTCCAAGAGGACGATCGTTCACTGCCATAGATATCTGGCCCAACTGCACTTCAATATTTTTAATAGCTGCATCATGTACATCTACTCTCTCACTCATTTTGGCCGTTCACCCAATCACCTGTTGCATCATCGCTTCAAGCCTGGAAACCCATCTTCTTGCCTTCTCCCATGTTGTTGCTGAGGAGGGTGGTATGCTTGTTGCTGATTCTGATGGTTATATCCTTGGGGCCTCTGATATGGTGCTACATGACCTTGCGATCTCATGGCACCCATGTTTCCATTGTTCTACTGCTGGTGAGGTGGTCTATACGGTTGAACTTGCTGACCCCAGTTCTTCCCCCGTATCTGGCCTCCATAATTTGACACATAATTCATGTTTTCTGGATAAGGGAGATGATCACACTCTGCATTCCACTGATTACCAAATGGTTGACTAATGCAATATGTGCATAAGCCCCCATTGGTTGTATCCACGATATGTATCTGCTGCTTTTGCCCTGATTTCTCCACCTTCTTAGTTATTATGCTCATCTGTGTTATCAAGGTGACCACGTTCTCCGCAATAGTATTGGATGGATCAAAGGGCACTGAGTGAACTACATGAGTAATGGGCGCATTCCTGGTTGTCCATCCTGAATTCTGCGCCATTTTATCAAGTAGGATATGACTTTCTCTCCATGTATTGCTCAAGAATGCTCCACCAGCTGAAGCATCAACATTTACCTTTACAGTATCAGCCAGACCCATATAAAAACGCTGCCCCAACATCTGCTCAGGAATACCATGGTGTGTACAGATAACCAACATTCCCTTAAATCGTTCCCATGTCTCCTGCAATGTTTCAACTGGCTTCTGTCTGAAGCTCAAGATTTCATCAAGTTGTTGAGCTGTCTTGTTGGGTGGATGAAATTTGTTCATGAACTGCTTAACTAACTCCTCTCATGTAGTAATGGAATTGATGGGGAGCGAGTTTGGCCAAGTCTGAGCTGCTCCTGTCACTGAGAATGGAAACAACAACAATTTTATTGCTTCCTGAGTGACGTATGGCTGCCTCTGCGTTTTACAAATCGACAGAAAATTCTTCAAATGCTGTTGGGGGTCTTCGATGTATGACCCTAATAATAGTCCTTTATTCTGCAACAAGTGCAACATATTATTTGTAATCTAGAAGGACTCATCCTGTATTTGAGGGACTAGTATCGCAGTGGCCAAATTCTCTATCGTGGGTTGTGCCCAGTCATATAAAGGAGCCTCTGCCCCTATCTGCGCAACTGGGTCTACCACATCATCCCCATTGTTGTTCCTGTTGTTTGGATCTTCCATGTCGGGTTCAAGTTGTTCAATTGATGGTTGTTGTTTGCTTTTCCGGTTGGCCTGGTTTAAGGCCTTGAAAACTTTCTCGGGGTCTGATAAGGCTTCAAATATTTCACCAGTTCTCGATGAGTTTCTAGGCATGCACCTGTACAACCAAGTTAGCAAACATTAAAAATTCAATGTATAAATGAAAATTGAAGAAAATTGACTATACTTAAGAATTTTGTATTTCTTCCAACTCCAATTGATAACACCGTTGATTCCCCGGCAACGGCGCCAAAATTTGATCACGCTCAATTGTGTCTTATAAAAGACTAAAGGGGCGTTGCAAATATATCTGAGTATTTAGCCCAAAGTCGAATCCCTCGGGGAATTAACCTATCAATTATTGTCGTTAGACCACTCAATTCTCAATAATCAAGTTTCCAAAGATTATGAATAACACTTTTTCCGTATTTTTACTACTACGGCTGACTGAATTAAATAAACTAAAAGATATTAATATTGAGATGTAAACAGATGCGATAAAGGTCTAAGGTTATGGTTTCCCTCGTTGGTGAACTTTTTTCTTGGATACTTCCTATAGTTTGATTAGTTGTCTCTATCAATCATGAACACTCCAGCTACCATAAATCTCTCTCAAGTAATTATAATAATTTACTAGACGCACTCTCTCAAGTTACGCTAGCTAGATTGCATTACAGCTCACTTTAGATTGCACCCGAGGTATCGTTATCTCTAATCCAACCTCTAAACCCTCGGTTATGACTTTCGTCTATACTCTGGGAGTGATGTTGTTCAAACAACTACCTAAAATATGCACTCTCTCTCAAGTAGATACATAATAAATAGGCACAACTAATTGATGGCCATTCAATTAACTACAAAAAGAACGTAGTTGAACAAATAGAGTTTAATCAACCAATCAAAACTATATTAATATCACAATAGGCTCATTCCCCAACGGGTTCCACTAAAACCTTAGATTAAATTAATTAGCTACTCATAGCAATACTGAAAACTACAAAAGAATTTATGACTATGATAAAAATTGCAAAAGAAGGAGATGTAGATTGATGCCCAATTGCTCTCCTTGCTTCTTGCCCTTGCTTTTTCTTATTCTAAACTTTAAACCTAGATAATCTGCTCCTTTGGACGAGTTGAACCTTTTATAGGTTACGTGGATTGGCCCCAAACTTCCAAAATTACCCTTCTCAGCGTCTTATTTTCGTCGGAACTAGCGCGGGCGCGCTACAGCCCGCGCTAATGGGATTTAACACTGCCCGACAGCTCACTGGACTAGCGCGGGCGCGCTAGTCTCGCGCTAATGCCGGCTATAGTCTCGCGCTAATGCCCGCGCTAGTGCCCGCGCTAGTGGGGTTTCCTACTGTCTTGTCAAATTTCAGCTTTCAAATCACTTCAGAGTTACCCCATGGTCTGTTATTCCTCAAATTCGCCCGGAACACCGTCATAAGTCCTCAATAGCTTATTGTATTCATGTGAGACACAAAAATCACCATTAGAACCAATTTAACATCATTTAACTCACTTAAGACCGTGAAACCTCATTAAGTTAGAGTATAATTATATGCTAAACTACGTGAATTCAGCCTATTATCAACTGCCCTGATTTTAGGCGCTTTTTGCTGCTGTATTCATGAATACATAGCGCGAATACATGTGAATACATGTGCGTACAGCTGGACTGTCCTAATTTTTAGGCGTTTTTTGCTGCTGTATTCATGAATACAACAGCGCGAATACAACGAATACATTATCGTAATAACTTAATAGTAGCTATAGGAAGTAATTATGTATATAGTAGCTATAGAAAGTTAATAGCTACTAAACAATAGTTATGTCTGAAAATCCTCTATTTTTAGATAGTAAGGTTGTTGGACCCAAATTATACCATATTGGATGGAAGACTAATACTATAAATTTAGGTGTGTTATTGTATAAATGTGGCAAATGATTGCATCAGTTTTCACTTTAATTTTCAGTCCACTTTTCGCTGGAAATTAAACAAGCAGTTTCTGTAATGCATGAAAAAAAAAAAAAACGTCAACCAAACTTTTTATAGTGTGTCATCAAATATTTTCTATATTAGACTATTTGTTTGAAATTTCTTTGCTGAAATGTTGAGACATGGCAAAGTGATTTTATCTGATGGGGTTTTGGACGTAAGATAATTATCATATCATTTCTTTTCCTTCTAAAATGGACTATATATCACTAAAATTTATTTTAAACCACTGCGTTTCAAAGTTAAAATGTATAAACGTTTCAAGAAATTCAGCTTAGAAGAAAATTTCTGACTATATATATAGGACGAGTGAACCAAAATTTTAAATGGGACTGAAATATTTAATAACTTGGCTCTTAATACTTCGGATTTTACTTTTTCTTTGTTCTTTTTTATTTTCCTTGGAAAAGGATGAGAACTGGTCTTTTTTGCTGGTCTTTCTTAGCAAGATGTAGAAGAAAAGAAAATCAAGAACAAATCACACTTTGCCTCTTAAGGTGGACTTATCCAAATATTTCTCCAAATTTGATTTCGTTTCTCTTTTACTTTTATTTCTCTTGTTCACTTTTATGTAATTAATTTGCTTGTCATAACAAAAGAAGTTGTCAACTCTGGTGCACTTACTTACTAATCGATCTCACGCAAATTCTATTCAAATCGCTCTCTAGAGACACCTCAATTATTTAGAGTTTACTATTTCAAATTGTAATGTTTCGGAGTGTTGTCAAAGACTCAAATAATGTGCGCTTGAGTACTGATACTCAAAAAAGCTTAGGAAAGTCGCTTCATCTTATTTAAGTTGTGCTTCAGCATAGGGATGTTACTAAGGTGTACAATGTGCCTAATTGCCCGTGAACTCTATCTTGAATTGACCGGTGTTAGGTGACAAATATTATCGACAAATAAATGTATTAATTAGTTGTTGACGAAGACATTAGAAATGTGTTTATTTCCTTTTCTTCAATTACATATGTATTTTTTTTTCATAATTGCGCCTGTTTGTTCTATAGCTTACACTTAAATTGTACTTTGCGCTTAATTAAAGCACTGATCGATCTGTAGCACTTTTTAGAGCTTTTTGTTTTTGACAACATTGAGTGTTCCTAATGCTCTTCTAATCACTATTGTTTGTTCAATTATTTTAGTCAAACTAAGGGATCAGAAAATTATTTTGGTAATTTGAGTTATATAAGTCCAAGTCAGTCCACGAGTCTAAATGAGATTTTGTCGAAAGTTCACAAGTTATTTAATAGTAATTATAACCAAATTCTTGACTAGTTTCAGTTGTTTAAATTTCATTTTATTTCTAACTTAAATTTGGTTATATACACGACTTGATTAGGTTAGCTGGACCGTAATTTTAGAATGTATACACAGTAAGAAGGTAAACCAGCAACCGCTACAACTTCTGTTACAGTATCTGCTCTTCAGGTGAGCACTCTATGGTAAACACTTTGTGCGTATTGGGTGAACTCCCTTTGTGTAAAAGCATGCAAACCACACAGGAAAAGTAAACCGTACTAGTTTACGTACTTTTGAGATGAATTAAATCTGAATTAACTTATGTAATAAACAGTTGGTAGAAAATTATATTTATGAACATGAGACATTTCCAATTAGACTTTCATTTATTTTTCCAATTATTGGACTTCTATTCATGGATGGGTCTGGAACTCAAGTAGGTTATATTTGGACAAATAGAACTAAAATAAGTCCAAAAAAAACATAGAACGGATCTATGTATAACGCCATAGTATATGGCGCTATACACTAACGGTAAATGTGCCGTTAGTGTATAGCGTCATATACTATGGCGTTATACCTTCTGAATCTGTCAGACACAGGTATAACGCCATAGTATGTGGCGTTATACCTATTTTCTAGGTAAANCCGTTAGTGTATAGCGCCATATACTATGGCGTTATACCTTCTGAATCTGTCAGACACAGGTATAACGCCATAGTATGTGGCGTTATACCTATTTTCTAGGTAAAGCGCCTTGTACTATGGCGTTATACACAATGAATTTGTCTGACACATGTATAACACCATAATATCCGGCGTTATACCTATTTTTCTGTATAGCGCCGTGTACTGTGGCGTTATACCTGCTTCCTGGGCCCACCAATAATTCAAAAAGTGTATAGTGCTTACTACATTGGCGCTATACAATTAAAAAAAAAATTCTCCGGCCAAGAATTCTATATAAAGTGGTTAGAATTGCATTTCATTCAATCACAAAAAATTTTCAACTCTTGATC
>ML422295.1:0-25569 GCA_005239525.1 Nicotiana knightiana | reverse complement strand
AACACGTTATATGCCTTACATTTTATATGCGTTAATGATAAAAATACACTTTTTATGTGCATAGTGGAGTCTATTTCATGTGTACCGAATTGGAGATGGAAACTGAGCTAAATGGATGCAAATACTTAAAAAATACGCTCAAGAGGCGAGAAGGAGTGCACCGGGCTATAGCCGGGCGCCAGAGCCCAAACGCCTGACCCTGCCTGGCATTAGCCAGGCGTTAGAGATGAAACGCCTGACCCTGCCTGGCGTTAGAGCTGAAACGCCTACCTTAGCCTGGCGTTAGCCAGGCGCCAGGGCCCAAACGCCAGGCCCCTGTTCCGGTCAATTCTGAGTTTTGAAGAGTTTAAGTGTTTCCCGGTTGGAATAGAAGTCTCCTACACGTTTAGGGTTTATCCCAAACATATAAATAGACCCCAAAAACACAACTTGAAGGGATTCGGAAGGCATACGAATGATTCGAAGAGAGAAAACCATTAAAGTGACAAACCATTGATTTTTACATCTCTTATTCATTACTTTGTAGTTCAATTATGCAAGTTATTTTGAGTTTGATTCTTATGAACATGTCTAGCTAACTTCTTTAATCTAGGGTTTTGGTAGAACCCGTTGGGGATAAACTTCTTGTGTTATTAACATAGTTTTGTTTGGTTGATTTATCTCTATTTGTTCAATTACGTTCTTGTTGTAGTTGATTGAAAGGGCCCTCAATTAACTGTTCCTATTTATTATGTATCTACTTGAGAGAGAGTGCATATTTAGGTAGTTGTTTGAACAACATCACTCCCGGAGTATAGACGAAAGTCATAACCGAGGGTTTAGAGGTTGGATTAGAGATAACGATACCTCGGGTGCAATCTAAAGTGAACTGTAATGCAATCTAGCTAGCGTAACTTGAGAGAGTGCGTCTAGTAAATTATCATAATTACTTGAGAGAGATTTATGGTAGATAGAGTGTTCATGATTGATAGAGACAACTAATCAAGCTATATGAAGTATCCGAGCAGTAAGTTCACCGACGGGGGAAACCATAACCTTAGACCTTTATTACAATTGTTTATACCTTATTGTAGTTAATCTTTAGTTTTACTATTTTCATTCAGTTGTAGTATTTTTAATAACACCAAGTGACATTTTAGTATTCTAACAGCTTGCTTGATACATTAATTCCCTGTGGGATCGACTCTGGGCATAATACCCCGGATAATATTTGCGACGCCCGCTTAGTCTTTTATTAGACATAGTTGAGCGTGATCATTTACTTCATGATATTAATCAAAGGCATGATGGTCTTATGACATTCCGAAATATTTTATTGACGTACTTCTCATGCATTGCATTCATTTATACATGTACATTGACCCATGACCAGATGGCGTTATATACGCGTATATATATATATATATGTGTGTGTGTGTGTGTGTATATATATATATATATATATATATGTATGTATATGGGATATGGGAAAAGGTTACGTCGTTATATACGCACCACCACCTGATCAGCTGGTATATGTTGATGATGCCTTCAGAGTCTTGATGATGTTATGAACACATATAACCATGCATGGTATGACATTTATAGGCATATTCATGACAATATAAACATTAAATGAATCCCAGGGCTATTCAGACTTACATGTCGAGTATTTTAATCCATGTTCCTCTCATGTATATTATTTATTGATTTTCATTCCTTACATACTCAGTACATTATTTGTAATAACGTCCCTTTTTCCTAGGGATGCTACGTTTCATAATCGCAGGTCCCGGTAGACATGTTGAGAGTATTCCAAGTAGGCTATCAGCTCAGTGAAAGGTGTTGTGGTGCCCTCCATGCTCCAGAGTTGCTTATTTGGTCAGTATGATGGACGTGTATTGATTAGTGTGGCGGGGCCCTGTCCTGACCTTTATGATATTTATGCACTCTTAGAGGCTTGTAGACATATGTCGTGTACGTGAAAGATTGTATGGCCTTGTCGGCCTATGTTCAGTATATGAGTGATCATTTTGGTCTTGTAGGACAGTATGTTATATGTATAAGTTTGTATTCCCTCATGCTTTACTCCGGTTCATTTACCTATGATAGGATGATACGAAATATATATTACGTTGGTACTCGGTTGAGTAAGATACCGGGTGCCCATTGCGACCTATTGGTTTGGGTCGTGATAGTATCTCTATAATGAGCTAGAAAAGGATCCTCATACTGGCGTTCCTTCACTTCAGTTACTAAAGTGGATGTTGTCGTGTACTGAATAGTAACTCTGGTATGGCCTGAATCTAGTAATTGAACTTCAAGATAAGCTAGCTAATGAATCTCACGGGCTATATCACTCTTCTCTGGCTTTAGATATGATATGCTACCCGAAGATCTACGGCTGAGGGCGCTGACTACTACATTCGCCTTCCCTGGATGGTATAAAATATTAACATCATAGTCTTTCAGTAGCTCCAACCATCGCCTCTGACGTAAATTCAATTCCTTTTGCTTGAAGACATACTGAAGGCTTTTATGATCTGTATAGATATCAACATGAATACCATACAAATAATGCCTCCATATCTTTAGTGCATGAATCACCACGACTAAATCTAAATCGTGGGTCGGGTAATTCTTCTCATGCTTTCTTAGTTGTATAGAAGCATAAGCTAAAACTTTACCATGCTGCATCAGTAAACAACCCAATCTAATGCCCGAAGCGTCACAATAGATTGCATAACTATCGGTCCCCTCTAGGAGTGTCAGAACCGGTGCTGAAGTCAATCTGTCCTTCAATGCCTGGAAACTCCGATCACAAGCATCAGTCCATTGAAACTTAGTTACCTTCCAAGTCAACTTTGTCAATGGTGCTAAAAGAGAAGAAAAGCCCTCTATAAATCTCCTGTAATAACCTGCCAAACCCAGAAAGCTACGAACCTTCGTCGGTGTCGTGTGTCTAGGCCTAGTCTTCATTGCCTCAATCTTCTGTGTATCAACACGGATACCCTCATCTGAAATAATATGTCCAAGGAAAGCTACGGAATTCAACCAGAATTCACATTTAGAAAATTTTGCGTACAACCTCCTTTCTTGTAGAACTTTGAGCACAATAAACAAATGATCTACATGCTCAGCCTCTGAACGAGAATCAACCAAAATATCATCTATAAATACAATCACGAACAGATCTAAAAAGGGTTTGAACACACGGTTCATCAAGTGCATGAATACTGCTGGGGCATTAGTCAAATCGAATGACATAACACGAAACTAAAAGTGCCTATATCTGGTCCTGAATGCTGTCTTTGGAATATCTTTCTCTCTAACCCTTACCTGATGGTACCCCGACCTCAAGTCTATCTTCGAGAAACACCTGGAACCCTGCGCAACTGATCAAATAAATCATTAATCCTCGGGAGCAGGTAATTTTTCTTGATCAACATCTTATTCAAATGTCTGTAATCAATACACATCCTCAAGGAACCATCTTTCTTTCTCACAAACAACAGAAGTGCTCCCCTCGGTGATGTACTGGGTCTGATAAAGCCTTTTCAAGCAAGTCCCTTAGTTTCTCTTTCAGCTCTCTCAACTCTTCATTCTATAAGGAGGAATAGATATCGGCTGAGTATCTCTGGTAATGTGTCAATAGCAAAACTCAATCTCCCGCTTTGGCAGAAGGCCTGGAAGCTCATTGGGAAAAACATCGGGAAACTCATTAACCATCGAGATAGACTGAAGGGTTGGTGACTCTGCTTTCATATCCTATACCCGAACTAAGTGATAAATATAGCCCTTTTCTGATCATCTTCCTTGCCTTGAGATAGGAAACAAACCTTCCTCTCGGCGATGCAGTATTACCTTTCCACTATAGAACTGGCTCCCCTGGAAACTGGAACTGAAAAATCTTTGATATACAATCAACATTAGCATAAAAAGAAGCCAACCAATCCATACCCATTATAACATCAAATTCTACCATATCTAGCTCAATAATGTCTACTACTGTAGAACGACTATGAACTACTACTATACAGAGTCTATATATCCGTCTAGCTATCACTGGATCCCCAACAGGTGTAGACACCTCAAAAGGTTTAGTCAACTCAGGTTCTATCCAAAACTTGCTAGCAACCAACAGAGTGAAATACGATAAGGTGGAACCTAGATCAATCAATGCATATGCATCATATGAGGAGACTGATAATATACCTGTAACAACATCAGGTGACGACTTCTGATCCTGTCGACCAGCTAATGCATAAACGCGGTTCTGAGGACCGCTCGAGCAAGATGCTCCACTTTTTCCTCTACCACGACCGATTGGTGCCTGTGAACCTTGCCCATGGGGCGTACTGATGATGACGAACCAACTACAGATCGCGTTGGCTGAACTATACCTGCACCACCTCTCATCGGACAATCTCTCATAACATGGCCTGGATAACCACAAGTATAACAAACACCCAACCCCATGAGGCACTGCCTAGCATGCTGCTTACCATTTTGAGCACATCGTGGAAATGGTGGCCTCATCTGACTTGACTCACCCCTATACTGAGAACTAGAGGCCTTGGAAATCTAACTCGTCCTTGGATAGGTGGAACGATCAAATCTCCTACTGAAAAACTGAGGGGGTGCACTAGCCGATGGCTGGGCTGGATACCTCAGGTACTGCTATCTCTGATCACCTTGAAACTCTCTAGAAGGACCTAAAAATCTCGCTCTCTTACTCTGGCCCCTATCATGCTCATTATCGGCCCTCTGCTTGTGCTTATGCTTCTCTACATCCAACTGAATACAAGAAATATCAATGTCTGGATGAAGTGAGACCGACATACAATCATTAAGCAGGTACGACTCTATCCCCATCATGAAGCGGTGAACCCAATCCTCCATCTTAGCTACAATAGTGAGAGCATACCTTGTCAAAGAATCAAACTGAAGGCTATACTCCAGAACACTCATATTACCCTGCCGAAGGGTCAAAAACCTATCAACTCTGGCCCGTCTAAGCTCTGGTGGCAAATAATGACGAAGAAAAGCCTCTGTAAACTCTGGCCATACTGTTGTAAGGGAATCCTCATCTCTGAAAAACTCCCAAGACTCGTACCAATTAATTGCAACATCCCCAAGTCTATAGGAAGCTGGCTCAACTGACTCAGTCGCAGTGGCCTTCATTACCCTTATATTCCTCTTCATCCTATCAATAAATACCTGAGGGTCACTGTTTGGTTCTTCTCCTGTGAATATCGGAGGGTCCAAATTAATGAAATCACGAACCATAGCACTGATGGCCCTATCTGCATGACCAATACCTACCTCCTGGCGCCCAATCTCTGTGGCCACTAATCGATTCAATAGCTAAATAACATCTATCATCTCCTGACTCGGTGTATCTGGTTGAGGAGCTCGGGGTACTGGAGCGGTCATTGGAGCTGGTTCCCCTCGGATCTCCACTGGAGAGGGCATGGTATGTGAATTTTGAGATGGAGTCTCACTATGCGACTCTATCCGAGCCCTGGTAACTCGTGGCGCTCAATTTTTAGTCTCATCAGCCACAAACTTGCCCTTCTAAGCTGCTGTAGCCTTCTTCAGCATCGCTAAAAACATAACATATCATTAGGAAAATAAATCCTCATATCGCACGATCTAAGATAAGAAGGGAGGATAACATCCTATAAGAAGGGAGGATAACAAGACTCTACTAGACATGGTCTGTAGACATTCCTAGGATGGAACTGCTCTAATATCACTTTTGTCACGACCCAAACAGATGGGCCATAACGAGTGCTCTAGTTCTACCGATCGTACACCCCTAAGCATACGTCTAAGATATAAACATGAAATAAGTGTAGGTCATGCATAACGTCCGAAAATAAAGTACTGTTTCATATGAACAACATACGTGGGAAAACATGCCCAAAATATATATACATATTACGGTAGGGCGAGCCGACAAGGCCACATACTATCCTACTATACATGATTGACTATAGACCTCTAACAGGGTGTACAACTGTATAAAGGACAGGACTGGGACCCGGAGGATAACATCCTATATGTCTTGCAACCTCCTGTTTATAAGTGTGGTGCACAACACACTCATAAACAAGACTCTACTAGACACGATCTGTAGACAACCCTAGGATGGAATTTCTCTAATACCACTTTTTTGTCACGACCCAAACCGATGGGCCATAACGAGTGCTCGAGTTCTACCTATAGAACACCCCTAAGCATACGTCTAAGACTAAAACATGAAATAAGTATAGGTCATGCATAACGTTCGAAAATAAACTACTGTTTCATATGAACAACATACGTGGGAAAACATGCCCAAAAGACATATGGACATATACATATACATATACATATATATATATATATACACAGACACACACATAGAGATTACGATAGGGCGAGACGACAAAGCCACATACTATCCAACTATACATGACTGTCTACAGACCTCTAACAGAGTGTACAACTGTATAAAGGACAGGACTGGGCCCCGTCATAGACTTACGTATAAAAAAGAATCGTACCAAAACTCAATAGAAGCTCCAGATCAAATGGAGCACACCAACTCCTGCTGAGCAAGGATCCTATGACGGGGGACCATCAGCCTGTCTACCTGCACCTCCGGGCATGAAATGCAGGCCCCCAAGTGATATGGACGTCAGTACGAATAATGTATAGAGTATGTAAGGCATAAAAATTAGTATATAAAAGACATGAAAGAAACTTGGAGTAAATGACTCAACGTGTAAGTCTGAATAGCTCTGTGAATCATGAAACATTTATAATGTCATGCATATGCGTATAAATGTCATATCATACATAGGTATATGCATACATGACATCATCAAGCCGCTGAGGGCATCCTATCATATCATCTCAGCCTCTATGGGCGAAATCATAAATGTATACTAGCTGATCAGGTGGTGGTGCGTATATAATGCCATGACCTTTCCACATACCCCATATACACATACTATACACGTATATAACGTCATCTGATCATGGGTCAGTATATATGTATAAATGGATGCAATGCATAATGAAGCAAGTCAATAAGATCTCTCGGAATGTCATGAGACCCATGAACAGACAATATTATAGTAGGATGTATGGGGAATCTATAACATAGGCAACCCTAGTAATTCTAAGGATAGAATCATTTCTGAAGTTGTGTGCTTGCTCGTTTCGTTGTATCATAGGGATCATGCCAAAAGGAAAGAAGGGATAGTCTTAACATTCCTCAAGTCATCAATGCAACTCAATAACAATCTTATGACAACTAGCACACCAACCCTATAACAAGGAAATACATGTACAACTCAGATGGTGCTAGTATATCACGTATCTCAAACGATAACTTGATTCTAAAATAAAACGGGCAGTACTTACCTTGATTTTACTGCTCCCTCAAGCCTACTATAGGTGAGATAGAAATACAACACAATCATCAACTTAAAACCAACCTAATTACAATTCGGGACCTTCAGTACAACAAAAACCCCAAATATAGCATAACACACCCAATCAACAAGTTATCAATTAGCCTGAAACTGCAAAGACGAGCGACCAACCCCCTAAAACATGTGGAGTTTCTCCATGAAATTTTATATTTCCAAACTCCATAAATCAGCAGCACAATAGGCCAACACGAGTGGACTACGAAACAGTCCACTAAAAGTGGAATAAATCAAACTCACGACTTCTGATCAATGTCCTGTGAGTTCTATCTATTAGGAAACTAATTTATCAACCTTCCTTGATATTTAAACACTTAAATACATAAATTATACATTTTATTAACTATGAATTACCTTCCAAAACTCGAACTACAAAGAAAAAGAGAGGTGATATAATGATACTTACGTCATAGGGATCGTTCAGATGTTATCGCTTCTTGATTTTGTACTTGGGATGTTAATATTATTTGAAACCCTATTAGAGAGATCAAGGATAGGTATTATGGGTGTTATCTGGTCGTGTTCTAAGTAAAAATTAAGAAAGAGACGACTTAAGACCTATATAAACTTTTGAAAAGTTAAAGAGGTTCTTGCTTGGCACCGTAGCATTGGTCCGTTTTTCGGTGCTTATATCTTTTTATCTGGATGTCGTATGAATGAATGGTTAAGAGAATTGAAAATAAATTCCAAGACCTTCAATTTGGTTTATAATATGTCCCAAAAAGACCCCATATAGCACACAAAATTTATTGCTCAAAAATCTCTGTTACAAGGCAAATCCTTAGAAAGGTTTTCCCCCAACTTAAATCCGATTTTTCCCAAACATTATATTTTTTGTCCAAAAATAATATATAGTCATATTATGACTTTAAAATCATTTAAATCATTATTAAAAATCCTCATATTGATTATACGTCACCTTGGGGCGCACAGGGTGTAACACTTTTCGTAAGATTTTGGAGTATAGTTTTGTTTGTAGGCTCCGCCTGCCCGTTACCACTAAGGTGATAAGGTGTTCACAAGATCCTTTTGATATTATAGTCCTCAAAAATTTTTCTTACCTTGCTTCCCATGAGCTTCTTCCCATTATCACACACGATCTCGGCCGGTATGCCGAACCGACATTTTATGTGGTCCCAAATAAAATCAATAACTTCCTTTTCTTGGACTTTCTCAAATTCCTGAGCTTCAAAAAATTTAGAAAAATAATCAGTCATAAACAGTATAAATTGAGCCTACTGGGTTCCCATGGCATGGGGACCAACAATGTCCCTTCCCCATTTTATGAATGGCCAATGTGACAAGTCCGAGTGTAGTTACTCCCCGGGCTGATGAATCATCGGTGCATGTCTATGAAAACTGTCACATCTTCGCACAAAGTCCCTTGCATCTTTCTCCATGCGGTCCAGTAATATCCGGTCTTGATTATCTTCCGAACCAAAGACTCTTCCCCCAAATGGTTTCCACAGGTACCCTCATGAACTTCTCTCAGAACATATTCGATGTCGCCCCACCTCAAGCATACAGATAGTGGGACGTCGAATGTTCTTCTACATAAAATACCATCCGGCAAGCTAAATGTGGCACCTTCATGTGCAGAGCTCTTGATTCTTTAGGATCCAATGGCAGCTTCCCAGTCTTAAAGCAATCTATATACTTGTTTCTCCAGTCCCAAGTCAAACTTGTTGAGTTTATCTCATCGTGGTCTTACTCCATCACCGATTTCATGAGTTGAACTAGCGTCTCTGAGACTAATTCATCGTCATCAACCGATGTCCCCAAGTTAGCCAGAGCGTCGGCTTTACCATTTTGATTCCGGGGTACGTGCTGTAAGGTCCATTCCTTGAATCGATGTAGCGTTACTTGTAATTTGTCCAAGTACCTCTGCATTCGTTCTTCTTTTACTTCGAACGTCCCATTTAATTGATTTATCACAAGGAAGGAGTCGTACTTAGCTTCACTACTTCGGCCCCTAGGCTCTTAGCCAGCTCGAGACCTGCAATCATGGCCTCATAATCAGCCTCATTGTTTGTCAATTTAAAAGTTCTAATGAATTGCCTAATTAAGTTACCCGTAGGTGGCTTTAGTACGATGGCGGCAGGCGGAGCCCTTTGCGTTCGAGGCACGGTCCATAAAGAGGGTCCAAATTACTAAGGAAGTCCCCGAGGTTATCAACAATTCCTTTCTGACTTCGGGTATCAAGGCCGGCGGGAAATCGACCACGAAGTCTGCTAAATTTGAGATTTGATGGTGGTCCAGGGATGATATTCGATGTTGTACCCGCTAAGTTCTATGACCCATTTAGAAAATTTTTCGGAGAGCTCGGGCTTGTGCATTATGTTTCTTAACGGATAAGAAGTTACAGCGCATATGGGATGACATTGAAAGTATGACTTCAAGTTTATGGAGGCGCTTAGCAAAGCCAGCGCCAATTTTTTTAAGTGAGGGTAACTTGTTTCGGCCTCGCCTAGGCTCTACTAACATAAAAGATAGGAAATTTCGTACCTTCCTCTTTTCGGACTAAGACTCTACTTACCTCTATCTCGGATACCGCTAAGTACAGGTAGAACTGATCATCTGTATTTGGAGGATGGATCATAGCGGACTTGAAAGGTACCGTTTGAGTTCTTCCAAAGCCCCCTGGCACTCCCGGTCCATGAAGAGTTATTCTTTTTTGTCAATAACGAGAAGAATCAATGACTCATATCGTAGGATATCGATATAAATCGGTGCAGGGTGGCTATGTGAACCGTTAGCCTCTAAACGACCTTAACGTTATCCACCAGGGTGATATCTTCTATAGCTTTGATTTTTTGAGATTGATCTCGATCCCTCGATTGGACACCATGGATGCAAGGAACTTTCCGGATCCGACCCCGAACACGCATTTCTCTGAGTTCAGCCTCATATTGTATTTCTTCAGTATATTGAAGGTTTCCTGCTAATGTTTCAAATGGTCCTCTTCTCGGAAGGACTTAACTAACATGTTGTCAATGTAAACCTCCATTGATTTTCCTATTTGTTCTTTGAATATCCGGTTTACTAAGTGTTGATAAGTGGCGCTGGCATTTTTTAGTCCGAACGACATTGCATTATAACAATAGGTGCCAAACTTAGTGATGAAGGATGTTTTTTCTTGATCGCCCGGTTCAAATCCGGATTTGGTTGTACCTGAAATAGGCGTCGAGAAAACTGAGTATATCATGCCCGGCCGTTGGGGCATTCTTTGTTCAGGTCTTTGTAATCCACACACATTCTTAACTTATTTCCTTTTTTAGGTACTACTACTACGTTAGATAACCAATCAGGGTACTTAACTTCCCTAATAGAACCTATTTTAAGGAGTTTGGATACCTTGTCTTAGCTTATGAGTGGTTGCTTTTGGCAGGATCCCTGTCATAGCTAAAGGGGACCAGGCAACACAATCAGTGTTAGCTATAAGAAATTTAATGAGGTTTTTCCTGAGCTCAGGGGTTAACCTCGTACCTAGGTATACCTTCCGATCGGGTAGATGTTCGATCAATATGGCTTATCCATCTCCTCGACCATCGACTTGATGGCATCAAAATCATCAGGGATTATGAACGACCTTGGAACCCTGTAATTGTCATCCTCGCATGTCTCTTGCTTCTCCGGTTCGGTGGGGATCGGTGTCAGTGATTGCTATTTAGTTTCCAACTCCAAATTCCTCGGTGTCGAGAGATTGGGTATTAGTGTCACCTCATCGACCGCGAACATTCTTTTGCCGCCGGTTGTTCTCCATAAATTGTCTTGATTCCTCATGGTGTGGGAAATTTTAATGCCTGGTGTAGTGTCAAGGGTATCACCCTCATGTTGTGAATCCATGGCCTTCCGAATAGAGAATTATATCTCATATCTTCTTCAATCACATAAAACTTTATTTCTTAGATGGTCCCGACAATATTTACTGGCAGGGTTATCTCCTATTTAGTAGTTTCACATGCTGTGTTGAATCCGTTTAGAACTCGGACTGCAGGTAGTATTTGGTGTTGTAGACCTAGCTGTTCCACGACCCTTGATCTGATGCTGAGCTTGGATGAACTAAAACATACTTAACTCGAGATTTATTTATGAGTACAAATATTGCTAGTGCATCATTATACGGCTGCACAATGCCTTCGACGTCCTCGTCCTTGAAAGATACGCTCCCCTCCGACATATAATCTCGAGTCTGTTTTTCCCTTGAAGTGGACACCTTAGTGCGCTTTAGCATCAGCCCCTAGGGGACGTCGACTCTACCAATGATCATGTTAATTACGTGTTGGGGTTCCTCTAGCTTGGTCTGCTTGTTGGAGTCCCTATTTCGAAAGTGATTTTTGGATCGATCACTCCGAAATTCTCAGAGATGTTCGTTATTGAATAACTTGGCCACTTTTTCTCTTAGTTGTCGGTAGTGTTCGGTTCTGTGCCCCTGAGTACCATGATACTTACACATTAGGTTGGGGTCCCTTTGGGCAGGATTAGACTGGAATGGTCGAGGCCATTTGGTGTCTTTGATGCGTCTATTGGCAGATACGATGCTGGCAGCATCGACACTGAACTTCTACTCCGATAATCTCGGTGCCTCCCTGGCCCTGAGTGGCATGTCGAAACCGTTCTTGCTCATAAGTCCCTGTGGCCTCAATCATTCCTTTTTTCACTCCTCACATGATTGCGTCCGGACCCACTACTCCTTCGATCTTTATTATAAGGCTGATATCAATCTTTGTTCGATCTTGGTTCATGATCGACGACTATTTTGGGTATACCACTAGTTTTGATGGGATACATGGATCCAGAAAGGGTCCCCAGCTGATCATCTTCGACTATGATTTTTGATTGGTACCTGTTGTGGATGTCGGCCCAAGATACAGCCAGGTATTCTACTAAGTTTTGTTTCAACTGATGTGAAGACAATGAGGTTTGGGGGTTAAGTCCTTGGGTAAATTCCTGAACGACCCAATCGTCCCCTACCGGAGGTAGATCCATCCGTTCCATTTGAAACCTCGACAAGAATTCCCTGAGCATCTCGTTATCCCTTTGCTTTACTTTGAAAAGGTCTGATTTTCGGGTTTTGACCTTGATGGCCTCGGTGTGAGCATAGCAAATGAATCAATAGAATTAGGGGGTAAGTTGTGATACCATATCATAGCTCATTTGACAAGCTCTCTCCAAGTTTTTTGAGCAGAATGGATTCGATTTTGTCATCTTCTAAGTCGTTTCCCATGAAGGCACATGTGTAGGAGGTCACATGTTCGTTTGGATCAGTTGTTCCATTGTACTTAGAATGTCGGGCTTACAAAACTTCTTCGGGATTGGTTTCGGGGCTACGCTCGGAAGGAAAGGCTTTTAGACAAAAATCTTGGAATCCAGGACTTTCAATATCGTTGGCTTTGATCTTATTTTCCCCTGATTCCACCCGCTACGTCAGTTCCTCGAGCATCTTTAATATTTCATGACTGGGCCTGACTTCAGCTTCACCCGGCCTTTATGAGGTTCGTTCATTTCTTTGGGTGTTGTCCCGAGATGGTTCGGGCTCAAATCTGCTGGGAACGTGGCTTTGGTTTTGTAACTGGGCTATTTCCGCCTATTGAGCTTGTAACATTTCAAAAATCTCTCGCAAATTGATCCCATCGCCTTCACACTACTAGAAATACAGTCTTTTCCCACAGAAGAACCGGTGGGAAATCTGTGTGAAATTTGAATATTCCCACGACATTTACAGGGGAAGCGCTCAGTGGGAAAATGGATGGTCGGAAAATAATTTCCTAGGACATTCGTGGATAATTCCCAGGAAGTTTCGCACAGAAGGTTTCACGAGAACTTGGTGGGTTCACATAGTGTATTTTTCCACGACCATCATGGGAAAAGGAAGAAAATATAATAATTTAATTTTCTTAAGTTTCCTACCGAATCTGTGGGAAGTACTAAAAATAATTTAGTTACTTTTTTTATTTTACCTATGGAAGCAGTGGGAAATATGCATAAACTGGAAATAAATCTATGAACATTCCCATGAATATAGGTGGGAAATATTGAAATTCTTAAAAAAATATGGGCAAAATTCCCACGGAGTTGGTGGGAAATTCGTGGGAAATCTGGAAAATATTTTCATGGCCAAATATGATTTTAGAACTACACCACCTGCCAAATAGAAAGTACAACCACCAATAAAAGACTAATTACAATTAAGCATTCAAATACCAAATTCAACATTCAATCCAATTCATTTCGTAAACAACATCTAATTAAATCCATTTCATAAACAATATCCAACAAAATATAGAGTAGAACAAAAAGCTAAAAAAATTCCAACATTCAATATCAACATCCAAGTACCATCCAAGACAAACTAATAAAAGAAACTTCTCCTTATTTATCATCAGATGCTGCTGGAGAACGGGGCAGAGGAATGCACCAGATGCTAAGAGGGAGTTTATCTGATAATTGAGACTTTTAACATCACTAGTGACAAGTCTTAATGCATCGTACTTTTGCCTCATTTCTTCCTCCCTTCGCCTTTCCTCTTCCTCTCTTTGCCTATCTTTTTCCTCCCTTCGCTTTGCCTCTTCTTCCCTTGCAACCCTTTTGTATACGGCCAAAATTGGGGAGCCCGATTTTGAGGCCACTATGGCACTCCATGCCCGGCCTCGAGAAGCTCAAAGCAGAATTCGAAGTCTGACCCCGAGGGGCATCCCTCGAGGGAGCAAATCGAAGGTTCACTGTGGTTAACCTCGGAGCAGTACAAATCGATGATCGTCATGGAAAGGCAGGAAATTCTCAAGGACGCGTGGCTAGAGCTGATCATGTCTGCAAAAATAATACAAGTCCGTACTGATTCATTTTACAGTTGTACCAATAGCATTTCCTTGTCATGATTAGACGTGTACTATGTTGTGATTCCCCCTCCTATATAAAGGGGACCCTTGTCATTTTTTTTAAGATGGATGAATATTCAATACCACAGAACATTCTCTGCTTTTCTTATCTAAGTGTGCTCAATAATTGTTCCACTGATTTATTGCTTTCCATTTATTGTGTTCATTAGTTGTTCTTCATTTACTACTCATTATTGGACGCAAAAGGCTATCCCCGAAACCCCCAATATTTTTGTTTCTCCATCGACAACTCATTACTAAGCGTCTCCGCTCGACCTCGAGGCCCAACCTAGTGACTATTTTGGTTTGCATATCTCACTTTTCTTACTCACACTTAGCACTTCCTATCTAATATCTAGTATTAAGATAAACCATGTATTTTTAGAACCACAAATTTAAGTATAATTGTTAATAACATTTTCAAGGTAAACAGCTTGGCGCGCACCGTTTGGATAAAAATAATAGTGATTATTTTAGTGCTGGTTTTCTGAAAACACAAGTTATCTTTCACACTTTTTCTTGTCCAAGAATCTTTGGTTTCAGCTCAAAAATGTCTAACTCAGTGAATGCACATGAGAACAATGACCTTGAGGCCCATGGAGAGAATAGTGATCACCGGTGCACCATCGCCAAATCCTAGGGTAGTACCAACACCACTCCCCGTCAATATGGCCTCTCACAACGCTGTACATATCGATGTAAGCTCTCACACCGAAAAAAGTGTGCACGGAGGAGACCAACATGAAGCGCAGAGAACTCCTGCTCGGGAGGAAAGGGAAATTATCCTACAAGTAATTTTTGAGATGCTACAAGAACATCAAGTAGCTATTGCTCAGCTTCAGAGTCAGCAAAAAACTCCAAGCACAGCAACATCGAAACCGGTTCCTCGAGTCGAGCAGGCACCAGAGAGATCAAGCAACAATGGGTCAACAGCAGACCCCGCTATTATGAAGATGCTCAAGGACCTCACCAAAACAAATGAATTGGGAGAAAATAAGATAGAAGCTAACGACAAAAAAAGTAGAAACCTATAACTCGAGGGTCGATAAGATCCCGGGTGCACCTCCAATTTTGAAGGGGGTGGATTCGAAGAAGTTCGTGCAAAGACCATTTCCATCGAGTGCGGCTCCGAAGCCCATTCCGAAGAAGTTCAGGGTGCCGATATCTCGAAATACAACGGAACCACGGACCCTAATGAGCATATTACCACTTACACTTGTGGTATAAAAGGGAACGACTTAAAGGATGACGTGATTTTGTCCGTTTTATTGAAAAAATTTGGAGAAACACCGTCGAAGGGGCCATGATGTGGTATCATAACTTACCCCCGAAATCAATAGATTCATTTTCCATGTTGGTAGACTCTTTTGTGAAGGCACACACTGGTGCCATCAAGGTTGCAACAAGAAAGTCCAACATCTTCAAAATTAAACAAAGGAAGAACGAGATGTTAAGGGAGTTCGTATCTCGCTTTCAGATGGAGTGAATGGAATTACCACCAGTCTCTGGTTACTGGACAGTACATGCCTTCACTCAGGGCCTGAACGACCAAAGCTCGATATAGCTGAAGCAAAATTTGATCGAACACCCCGCCGTAACTTGGGAGGATGTACACAATAGTTATCAATCGAAGATAAGGGTCGAGGAAGACCAATTAGAATCCCCCTCGGGATCGGTATACCCAAGCAGGCTCTTGGAAAAGGAGTCTAGGTTTATAGAAATAGAATCGAGACCAAATAAAGAAAGATACCAACCGTATGTAGAAGATCGAAGAAATGCCTCGAGGTGAAACATACCCCGGAGCGATCAAAAGATCGATCGAGGCCAAGGTTCCCGGGGACTCATGAGCAAAACCGGGTTCGATAGGCACACTGGGCCGGTAGAGGCGCCTCAGTTATCTGAGTACAACTTCAACATCGATGTCTCAGACATCATATCAGCCATAGGTAAGATCAAAGATACCAAGTGGTCAAAACCCATACTGTCAGATCTTTCACAAAGAAACCCAAACTTAGTATGTAAATATCATGGCACTCACGGTCATAGGACCGAGGATTGCAGACAACTTCGAGAAGTGGTAGCCCGACTAATCAGCAAAGGGAACCTTAGAGAGTTCCTCAGCGACTGAGCTAAGAACCAGTTTCGAGAAAGAGAGGCGAATAGAAAAAACGAACCAGAAGAACCTCAACACATCATCCACATGATCATCAGAGGAGTCGACGTCCCACAAGGACCCATTTTCAAGCGAACAAAAGTATCCATCACCAGGGAAAAGCAAACTCGAAGCTACATACCGGAAGATGCTCTTTCATTCAGCGAAGAGGACATCGAGACCTTGTCTCAGCCTCATAATGACGCACTGATAATTTCTATCCTTTTGAATAGATTTCAAATTAAACGTGTGCTTGTGGACCCAGGTAGCTCGGCCAACATAATCAGGTCGAGGGTAGTGGAGCAGCTCGGACTGCTCGATCAGATCGTGCCCGCCTCTCGAGTCCTCAATGGATTCGATATGGCGAGTGAGACGACTAAAGGGGAAATCATCCTCCCAGTCAGCGTGGCCGGTACAATTCAAGACACCAAGTTTCATGTCATCGAAGGTGACATGAGATAAAATGCCTTACTCGGAAGGCCATGGATACACAGTATGAGAGCGGTGCCGTCAACCCTTCATCAAATGATAAAGTTTCTAATGAAGGATAGGATGAAAATAGTGTACGGGGAGTAGCATGCAACAAGAGAGATGTTCGTGATGCATGACGTGTCACCGACATTGACACCCTCTACCTCGAAGGAGCAAAAAGACAAGAAAACATCCAAGTAGCAACCATAACTTACATTCTCGGATGCACCCAAATGAGTGAATAAAGGACCGTGCCGCATCCTCGGAGCAAGCAATTGAAGCGTATCGAGGCTCGAACCCTATCATTGCTAAGGTACAACCCTCTCCCTTTTCATTTATGTTTTATACTAACTTATTGCAGGTGTTCGATTGAGTGGAGTCGGAGCACCCTCCAGCTCGAAGACCTTGGGTTTTAAAGCATGCGTTGCACTCTTTTTCCCTTAGATCAGTTTTTATCCCAAATGGGTTTTACTGGCAAGGTTTTTAACGAGGCAACACCTATATGCTACCTAAGGAAAACTCAAAAAAAATTCAATGCTTCTTTTCAATCAACCTCGAATACTGGAGGGAAGCACCCTTGGAGGCTACCCTTTCGAAGAAAGCAAGTTATGCCGAATAAGGTCTCGACAGACCAATGTTGTAATGTACCAAACGGTCAAACAAACCGTGTCCATGTAGAATAGTCGAGCCCCCAAAGGAAAAAAGAATGTACACATGTATCAAGTATTCAAAGAAGCATTCTTAGTCAGAAAAATACTTTGTGCCTCAAAAGAAGTTTACTATTCTCATGAAACTACTCAAGAGCCAAATACTCTCGAACACTCGAGGACTGTCATCGACAGCAGCTCACCGAGTCATCAAAGAATCAAATTTATAAGACCTCAACGAGGAAACTTTGAGCTAGTAAGCCCTCCATAAGGCGACATCAAATTTATAAGACCTCAACGAGGCAACTTCGAGCTAGTAAGTCCTCCATGAGGCGACATCAAATTTATAAGACCTTAAAAAGGCATAACCCCGATATTAAGGCCAAGGCTATATATCCGAACTTGTAAGAACCCTAAAAAGGCATACCCTCGATATAGATACCGAGGTCATCTCCCCCGGGCACTAAAGACTACGGTCATATCGAAAAGGCTCCGACCAAATTAACGCGGCTCAGAGACGTTTGACTGCCTCCATAAAAATAAAGGCCTTCAAATACTTTGAAAATACTTTGAAAAGAACCGATTAATCAGGCTACCCTCGGCATAAGCAAAAGACCTTCGATCACATCAGCTTGAAATAATAAAAAGGCTTCGAAACAATCATCCTTCAGTAAAAAGGCTTCAAAAATCAGCCTTCAAGAGAACCTCCCGAGCTACTAAACCATCGTCACATATCGACTTATAATCGGGGTTCTCATTTGAGTCATCGAAGATTCAGACAAACAAAAAACATGCCAAGGCATAATCAAAACTTCAAAAAGTCTTTAGCCAAAATGAGGGAAAACTATAGCGATACTAGAGGTCGCATTGACCCAATCTAAAGAGACTAAGGGCCAATGTGTAAGAGCCTAAGGGCCAGCTTAAAGAGCCTCAGGGCCAATATAAAGAGCCTAAGGGCCAGCCTAAAGAGCCTAAGGGCAAACACAAAGAGCCTCAGGGACGATCCACGGAGCCTCAGGGCCGATCTAAATAGCCTAAGGACTAGTATGTTGAAAACCTAAGGGTCGATGAGCCCGAGTCAAAACTTGATTCGAGGACCGAGCCCTAAATGGTCAGGTGTTATCAACTACTCATCAAGCATAACCTAAGGGTTGTTTCCTAAAATTTCAACATATCGGACTAATTATCAGCAAGCATCAAAACTCAAAACATAAGCAAATACACGAGCAAGTGGAAATTTGTATAAAGGGAAAACCGAGAGGTTTCTTTTTGATATGCAATGGTACAAAGATACAACGCCCCCACGGGAAGACCCTTATACAAAGAAAGAATGAAAGACCTAGTCTATATTCGAGGATTTAGTCCCCCCTTTCGGGGGTTATGTCTTTGTCGGCCCCTCGGGACCAGCTCCCTCAACAGCCTTTTTCTCGTTATCTTCAAACGTCAGCATCGACATCAATAGAAACGAAAAACTTGGCGTCGATCTCATCCGCTTTGGCCGGCTTTACCTCCTCCGAGAGATCAAAGCCCTTCGCATGAATCTCTTTGAGGGTTTCCCTCCAAGATCTGCATCGGGCATACTCATTGCTCCTCCTCTCTCTATTAGAAGCCTCCCTCAGCTTCATACGAGCTTCCACAACATCTTTTAGATAGATGGCCACCTTCTTGTCGGCCTTTGCTCGGACCTCCTCGGCTTTGGCCCGAGTATCCACAACTTTGGCCTTTATCTTCAAAAGATCTGTTTCAAGCTTAGAACTTCTGCTCGTCTGGATTGAGTTGCTTTCTCAAGCATTAAGAATTTGTATCTTGAGGGAGGAGGCCTTAGCCAAAGCATTCCTTTTGGATGCAACATGAGCATCTATCTGTGCCTTCAATTCGTTGCGTTTAGAATTGACCTGGTTGACTTCACCCAAAGGCGTCCCAACATCTCTGTCTTTCTCTGCAACTGAGATACCTATACATTAGTTTCCGAAGATGGGAGAAGAAGCCTGCGTTCCCTCAAAATAGAGGTTACCTGTCTCTCGATGTTGCCTTCGTAATCATGACTTTGGTTCAACTCCGATCGAAGGTGTATCAGCTCTCTTTCAATTTCTTCACAAAGAAGCCTGAGAGATTTCTCCCCATTTAAGGCTTTACGCAACTTGGACTCACAGCGAAGCAGCCCAGACTTGAGTTTATCGAAGGACTGTGAGAAACAAAGTTCAGTTTAAAAGAAGGAAGTACGAAGTTAGAAAAGTTATAATGACTCCAAAACTTACCATAGAGCAAATTCACTGAGCTTCCTCGAAGGTTGATTTCACATCTACCGGTTCAGTCTCATCAGCCCCATTAGAGCAACCCGGGGTGCTCTGATTAGGCGGAGGCACGTCAGAGCCTATTTCCTTCGGAGTGCTCCCCAACATCCGAGGACCAGCTACCAGATCGGGTAATGAAGGAACTTCTCCCATCCTCTCTTGTGAAACCTCTCCCTCGGGGTTGAGGGCCTCGAGCCCAGCAGGCTCAACAACCTCGGGAGGCCTCCTAGTTTAAGCTATCGACGTAGATCTATCCTCTTCACACACGTTTCCATCCACATGTCGACCAATGAATATAAGGTCTTCGTCACTGCATGAATCCTCCCTATGCCCCCAGGCGGGTCTTTCTTTGCTATTAGTATCCTCGTCCTCCGAGGATCTTTTTCTCTTATTATCTTTTCCTAGCTTGGAAGTCGAAGGCCTTACCTCCTCCTCAAAAGGGGACGGTCTCGCTTAAGAAAACTCGCCGATGCCTGAAAGTTCCGATGCATGCAACCAAGAAATTAGTGTACATAAAGGAAAGCACTCCTCGAGAGAAGGACTACATAGTACATACCATGGTGCTTAGCTTCCCATTTTCCTTTTGACAAGTCAAGCCACTTGTGCTCATCATAAGTCGAAGGGGTCGCTAGTTTGCGGGCCCAACCTGCAAGATTAGGGACCTCATTTGGCATCCACCGGATCGGTGTGGAGAAAGAAAGAAAACATTCTTACGGAGTCTACCTCCACCAAGAACAAAAATAATAAAGTACAGAATGTCACTTACGCTTGAAATTCCATTTCTCAGGAAAGGGCAGGAACTCCCCAGGAATGATATCAACAGTCCTCACTCGAACAAATTGACTCATCCACCCTTGATCCCTGTCCTCGTCATCACTAGCAATAAAGGGATTGGTGGATCGATGTCGCAGTGTAATTAGACCTCGATAATGCAAAGGCCGATACAGTCTAATGAGGTGACTAAGAGTGAACTTGAGCTCAGCCTTTTCAGCGAAAAGCCTCATCATCAGCACGATCCGCCAGAAAGACAGATGGATCTGGGACAAATTAACTCGATATCTTTGGAAAAACTCAAGCATGAGTCGGTCGAGAGGACCCAACATGAAAGGGTGGGTATACACGTTTAAAAACCCCTCTACATGAGCCATAATATCTTCTTCCCGGGAGGGTACCACATCATCACCTTTTCTCCCCATCCACAGTCTTTCCTCACAGATTTGAGGTGTCTCTCTTCTATTGATCGAATGAACCTCGATGCATGTTCTCGATGACCTGGAACGTTGAGAGGTTTCTATATCGTAAAGTCTTTCGTCGAGACAAAATAGTTTGAGGTTAGCTCGCCAAACGCTGGTAGTGTACTACCGGCCGGGTGGAAAGCAGAGGAGGGACTTCCTTCTTTCTAACGAGTGTATGGAGACATAGTATCCATAACTCCTTCAAGGCAAGGAAGCGAGGTGAAAGCTCCGACGAAATCTTCAAATTGAGATAGTAGAAGAACTGGTACAAGAAAGAATTCCGTAGAGAAAGATAATTGCACAAAGAAGTAGAGCTCCTAATACAAGAGAAATCAAGTATATATAAGAAGAGCGGCGACTATTCATTAACTTTGATAGCCAATCAGATCTGACGAGATAATTATGAGTTTTAGGAAAATGTACCAACGGGGCCACTTCGGTCACTTTATGGTCATGTCATAAGAATGATGTCACCATACAGTGTTTGAGGGATCGAGGATTCAAATTTATACCTTACCAACCCGACCTAGGGAAAGCATGTGTTCGAAATTAGAGCAGCCCGATCTCAAGGGCCCCTGTTACTCCAAGATCGACCTTGAAGGAATTAAATTAAAGTTCGAGCTTAACTTTTGTGTAAACACTAAGAGGAAAAACTTTGAAGGAATTAAATGAGAAAACCCTTTGCATTCCAAAAATATATTTACAAAGGTGCATTTACAAAACTCCCACGCGGAGCCCACATACAAAAGAAGAAGAAGGAAAAAGAACGAAAGTGGCCTAGTTTTCATCATCGTTGCTCCCCGAGCCACTTGACGAGCCCTCGTCTGAAGTGGTCGTAGCTGCCGAATCTCTTCCAAGGCCTTTCCTTCTTTGATATTGGCATAGAGACCCTTGGCGTGCACTTCCTCGAAGGCATGCCTCCCAGCCTCTAATAGAGCACGACCAAGGGCACGGGCCAACCTGAGCTCGGCTTCTTCAGAGATCTCTCTGGATCGAGCATTCGCAGCGGTCGCATCTTCCCGATATGAGATCAAGAGTGCGTCGGCTTCATACTTGGTCGTCGATAGCGCCTCAACCGATTCAGCACGAAGCGCCTTATACTTGTCATCCTCCTTTCTAGAAACTTGAAGAAGACACTTAGTTGAGGCCAGCTCCTCCTGAAGAGTACCCCTCTCTGAGTCCATGCTATCCTTGTACCGCTTCAGCTCGAGGATCTCGGCATCTTTGGTCATACTCTCTTCCCGAATCTGCCCCACTAAGGCATCCTTTCGCTCAATCTGCAGAAGCCGAATCAGGCAATAAACCCCAAGTTATAATAACAAAGGGAAAAGCTCATGAATACCAAACTACATGTTCAGTGAAGTTGGCCCGTTCGTGGAGGGCTTTCTCCAACCCTGCTTGGAGGCCATTCAACTCCTCTTCCTTTCGGGCGAATAGAGTCTTTAGCTCATTCGACTCCAATGTGAGTTTCTCATACTTCTCCACACAATGGGCCAGTTCGCCTCGTAGCTTGGAGAAAGCCTAGTTGTACAACACCGTGACCTGCAACACAAAGGGAAGAAGTTAGAAAAACAAAAACCAAAGTTTGAAGCGTAAGCATTATGTCAAGAAAATACCCATTTTTGGAGTTTCGTAGCTTCCTCGAGAGTAATTGGGGCGTCGAGATCGAGCTCCTCTTCAACACTGGCGAAAAAAAATCCAAATGCATTGTTCTCTCCCTGGGATGCCCCCACATCGGGAGTCTCCCTGTTCTGGGCATCCTGTATTTGCCCTGGAGTAAAAAACGGGCCTGATGGAAGATCTCCTATGGCATCGACCTCTATCAGGGCTTCCTCTCACCCTCGAAGGGTCTTAGAATTGGGTCCTCCATATTTTCCAACCAAGTACTCATCAGCACAAGTTGTATCATGTTCAATGGTCGGTTCGGGGACTACATTCAAACCCTTCTCGAGGGTTTCCACGGTTCGAGGTGGGACCGCATCGGCTACCTCTGACTCCGCAACCTTCTGCCCAGCAACCTTCGAAGCATCAACGCTTCATTTTGCCGTAAGTACTAGCGAGAAATCATCATCGTCTTCGTATTCGGCACAAAGATTCTCAGCAGCTGCCGGAGTTAGGACCGTTGCATCGGCCCTAGGCTTTCGAGCCTTAGTCCTCTTTGGTTTTGGGGACTCTGCCGGTGTCTCTTTCTTTCTCTTTTTGCCTGTGGCAGGTTTTGGGTCTCCTCTTCACCAGAAGGAGGTGATCTCATTTAAACGGCTTCCCCGAGGCCTGCACAAGCAAAAAATATCAAACATACCGCCAAGAAATCTATTTATGAAGAATTTGGAAGTGACAGTGGTGAGGGCATACCATGATTTTTGGCCTCCCTTCGAGTTTTGTCCAAGTCGCACCAAACACACTTGTCATATGAGGAGGTGGAGTCTAAGAGTTTAACCTAGCCCGGGAGGTCCCTGACCGCGCTGGGGAACCACACGGTGGTTGTGCAACTAAAAAGGAATCAATTCAAGAAAGAAAGGAATTAATTCAAAAGGGGAAAATAGGGCATTCAGATGATAAAACATGCTCGGGGTAAGGACACGTACGTCTCATATTCCATTCCTCAGGGAATGGAATCTTCTCGACATGGATGAAGTCCAAAGTCCTAACTCGAACGAAGTGACTCATCCACCCCCGGTCTTTATCTTCATCGATGCTGGCAAAAAATGCTTTGGGAGACGTTGTAGTTTGACTAGGCCCCCTTGATAGAGACGAGGGCTATACAATCTAATCAGATGATCGAGGGTGAAAGGCATCCCCTCGACCATGTTAGCGAAATATCTAATCAAATAGACGATTCTCCAAAAAGAAGGATAAATTTGACCAAGCGTCACTCGATATTGTCGGCAAAAATCAAGGATCACAGGGTCTATTGGGGGGAGGGGAAGAAGAATCTACGGGACCTAAGGTGAAGGGATACGTATACATGCTAAGGAAACCAACTTTGTGCGTAGTCATATCCTCTTCCGGTGAAGGGATTTACACTTGCAAAGCCTCCCCCTAGCGGCAATCTATTTTTACCTTCTTCACATTGGTCACTAGACTAATGTACCGAGACATGGGCTCACATTGGCCCGGTACCGAAGATGGTTTATCAATTTTAAAGTCGGAGGATGTCTCGAGGGGCCCATGAATACACTCCTCAATATGGGGAGGTGCTGTTGTTTTGCTCTTGGACGAGCGTGACGAGGAAGGGGCTTCCTCTCTTTGAGGGACCGTCTTAGATGTTTTTGCCATGATAAAATTTCAAAGCAAGAAGAGAGAGCTGATGCAGAAATGAACACACAAAGTGGGTGAAAATGGAATGCTGTTGATGAAGATTTGAAGTTTTAAGATGCTGTAAAAATGTAAAAGGCAAAGAAGTGAAGTATTTATAGAATTCATCTAAGCATATTGGAGGATTTTAAAAGGCGACGAATGGCAGTTCGTGGGCTTTTCGAGAACCGTGTTGACAAAGACCCCTGTACAACCTTTCTATCACATCATTTAATGACCTCATGTGGATGATGTCACAATGAGGGTATCGAAGAGGCGGGAATTCATGATTGTTTATTATCATTTCATTCTAAGAAATGCGGGGACTATAAGTATGCGGCAAAAATCGGGGAGCTCGATTTTGAGGCCACTATGGCACTCCATGCCTGGCCTCGAGAAGCTCGAAGCAGAATTCAAAGTCTGATCCTGAGGTGCATCCCTCGAGGGAGCATATCAAAGGTTCATTGTGGTCAACCTCGGAGCAGTACAAATCGGTGATCGTCATGGAAATGCGGGAAATTCTCAAGGACACGTGGCTAGAGCTGATCATGTCTGCAAATATGGTACAAGTCCGTACTGATTCATTATACAGCTGCACCAATAGTATTTCCTTGTCATGATTAGACGTGTACTATGTTGGGATTCCCCCCTCCTATATAAATGGGACCCTTGTCATTTTGTAAGATGGATGAATATTCAATAGCACAGAATATTCTCTGCTTTTCTTATCTAAGTATGCTCAACAATTGTTCCATTGATTTATTTCTTTCNAAAATACGCAAAAGGAGACGCCCGGGCGATAGCCGGGCGTTTGCCCCCTAAATCCTGGCACCCCCTGGCGTTAGGGGGGCATTTTCCCCATAAAGCCTGGCCCCGCCTGGCGTTAGGGGGGCGTTAGAGCCCAAATGCCCGGGGTCCCCAGTTTCGCCCAAGTCCGAGTTTGACGAGTTAAATGTTTCCCGGTTGAAATAGAAGTCTTCTACACGGTTAGGGTTCGACCTAAGCCTATAAATATACTCCTAAAACACAATTAAAGGGGGAATTTCATGGATCAAAGTAGACAAGAAGAAAGTTCCATTGAAGTGCAAGAACACGATTTCTACAATCTAGTATTTCTTACTTTATATTTCAATTA
>ML422290.1:30097-48000 GCA_005239525.1 Nicotiana knightiana | reverse complement strand
ATATATATATCTTCTTTTACTTAAACATAGGAAAAATCTTATATTCTAAGAATGTGAATATTTATTTATTTATTTTTTTTTTCTTAAATAGAATTTATTAAGAGTAAGATAAAAATTTAACATATTAAGATTAGATATAACCTTAATATTTATAGCAAAAATAGTATAGAATTTGGGTGTGGTCAAAAAATAGTTGTTCACACTAGTGAAAATTTTGAAAATCTCTAAGAGTTAACATTCGAGGACAAATGTTTCTAAAGGGGGGAAGGATGCTACATCCCGTACCTTAGCATTAGGATGTGTCGTAGTAAATCCACAAGAGTACGAAATAAATGAGTTCAACTAACTCGACCTATGTATGTTCTAGTTTTGGTCGAATGATCATGAGTTACATAGTGGTTCGCTCGGGCCAGTACGGCACTGGGTGCCAGCCACGCCTGCCTAGGTTTGGGGCATGACAGCTACGTACGCACGAGGTAACGAGAGTCCATACGTAGTTAAAAACATGTTTATGCCCGTGTGGACTTAGGACTTTGTAATGTTATATTTGAATTATTTGAACTCATTTTTCTAGCTTAATTAAGAGAATTTATAATTGAAATCGATTTGGGAATATATTAGGTGAGATTTATCGCCTTGAGTTGTTTGGCGAGATATTTAATAAATGGTAAAAGTCATGTTTACTTTTTGCTCCTATACCTGTGTTGTAAGCACGTGACTCGTAATTCATTAAGTTTCTTCCTTTTTCTGTGGATCGGGCTGAACGCCTCGACAGTATATGTATTTATATGATATGCATCCATGAATCGGGTCATACAACCTCGGCAGTGTATGTACACGACTATATGGATCAGGCTGAACGACCTCGACATAATTCGTGTGTAAAATCACTAAGAGTCTGAGTACCCACGAGATTACCATATTTATTGAACCTGAAAATTTCATGATATTTCTTTATGACCTGAGATCGGATATTTAATTCATGGTTCTTACATTGTTATGATAGCATGTGGCACCTGTGGATTTAAACTGATGATATTTTCTAACGAATTTTGTTATCTATTGTTCCTTGCCCTATTGATCTTGCTGTATTTCATATCTGCCTATGATTCCTAACTTTATTTATTGGACCTCTAGTAAGTGTTGATGTCAACCCCTCGTCACTACTTCTCCGGGGTTAGGCTAGATACTTACTGGGTATGTGTTGATTTACGTACTATCACGACCCAAAAATCAAACGTCGTGATGTCGCCTATCGTGGAACTAGACAAGCCACTACTTAACCATTTCAACACAGTAAAAAGCTTAAAATTTTTTTGAAAGCACTTAATATCTGTGAAACCTTTTAAAAACAGAAATAATCCACAATATAATACAAATCTCTCCCAAAACGGGGGTGTCGCCGAGTACATAAGCATCTATACCAGGAACAGTCTACTACAATGTCTAAGGAATAAGAGCTGAAATGAAAATAAAGATAATGAAGGAGAGTCAAGTCCTACGGATGCCATGCAGCTACCTCAATAGTCTCTGGGATCAGCTGCTCAAATATCAACCCCCGCTATGACCGCGAACGCCTAGATCTGCACACGAAGTGCAGGGTGTAGCGTGAGTATAACCAACTCAGTAAGCAACAATACTAAATAAGGACTGAAGATAGTGACGAGCTACACAATTATAATTCATTTCCAGTAGTTTCAACAAGGAAAATAGACATGCTTTCAATTCTAGCCGTTTAAGTCAAATCAGTATATAAAAGCCAAATTTAGGTAAAAATTGGATATAGTATCTTTCAGAAGTTCAAACAGTGATCTATGACAATTATGTGCAAAAATAATGAAAGCAAATACAACCTCTCAGGGCAACAGCCACTCAGACTTCCTCAATAGCTCATCACTCGGCACTCAGCCCTCAACAATCGCACTCAATAAGTACATGCGCTTACTGAGGATGTAAAGACTCCGGAGGGGCTCCTACAACCCGAGCGCTATAATTCGCACGAACAACTGACATGATGCACAGACAAATGACGTGCTATAGTATCATATTCGTCCTCGAACGGGTCTAGAAACATACCTAGAGTCTCAAATAGGTGTGGATATCTGCTCCACATTTCCCGCTCGGTCTCCCAAGTAGCCTCCTCAACTGACTGACCTCTCCACTGCACCTTCACTGAAGCTATACCCTTTGACCTCAACCTCCAAACCTGCCAACCCAAAATAGCCATCGGCTCCACATCATAAGTCAAATCAACATCCAGCTGAACCGTGCTGAAATCCAAAATATGAGACAGATCACCAACATACTTCCGTAGCATAGAAACATGGAATAACAGATGCACACCCGACAAACTAGGTGGCAAGGCAAGCTCGTAAGCTACCTCCCAAGCCTCCGAAGTACCTCAAACGACCTAATGTACCGGGGGCTCAATTTCCCTTTCTTGCCATACCTCATAACACCCTTCATGGGTGAAACCTTCAGCAAAACCTTCTCCCCAACCATGTAAGCAACATTACGGACCTTCCTATCGGCATAACGTTTTTGTCTGGATTTCACCGTGCGAAGCTGCTCCTGAATCAGTTTAACCTTGTCCAATGCATCCTGAACGAAATCAGTACTCAAAAGCCTAGCCTCCCCCGACTCGAACCATCCCACCAGATATCTACACCGTCTCCCATACAAAGCCTCATACGGAGCCATCTGGATGCTCGACTGATAGCTGTTGTTGTTTTTAAACTCTGCGAGTGGCAGAAACTGATCCCAAGAGCCCCCAAAATTGATGACATAAGCGCGTAGCATGTCTTCCAATATCTGAATAGTGCGCTCGGACTGTCCGTCCGTTTGAGGGTGAAATGTTGTGCGCAACTCTACATGGGTGCCCAACTCTCGCTGCACGGCTCTCCAAAACTGCGGTGTAAGTTGCATGCCTCTATCTGGAATGATGGAAACTGGCACACCGTGAAGGCGCACAATCTCTTGAATGTAAATCTCAACCAACCTCTCTGAAGAATGAGTAGTACCAACTGGAATGAAGTGCGTCGACTTGGTCAGCAATCCACAATCACCCAAATAACATCGAACTTCCTAGAAGTCTGTGGGAGCCAAACTACGAAGTCCATGGTGATCCACTCCCACTTCCACTCTAGAATCTCTAACCTCTGAAGCAATCCACCCAGTCTCTGATGCTCATACTTCACCTGCTGACAGTTAAGGCACCAAGATACAAACCCCACTATATCCTTCTTCATCCTCCTCCACCAATAGTGCTGCCTCAAGTCCTGATACATCTTCGCGGTGCCCGGATGAATGGAATACCGCAAACTGTGGGCCTCCTCAAGAATCAACTTACGTAGCCATCCACAATGGGCACACAAATCCGGCCCTGCATACTCAATACCCCATCATCCTCAGTAGTTATATCTCTGGTATCTCCGTGCTGAACCCTGTCCTTGAGGACAAAAATGAGGATCATCATACTTGAGCTCTCTGACAATCAAATAAGGAAGACCAAGAAACCACACAAGCTAGAACTCGATTGGGCTCCGAAATATCCAATCTCACGAACCAGTTGGCCAAAGGCTGAACATCAACTGCAAGAGATCTTTATCCAACGGGAAGGAAAGCAAGGCTACCCATACCTATCGCCTTTTTACTCAAGGCATCGGCCACCACATTGGCCTTCCCCGGATGATACAAAATGGTGATATCATAGTCTTTTAGCAGCTCCAACCATCTCCGCTGCCTCAAATCTATATCCTTTTGTTTGAACAAGCGTTGGAGACTCTGATGATCCATAAACACCTCACAAGACATACAATAAAGATAATGCCTCCAAATATTCAATGCATGAGCGAGGCAGCTAACTCCAAATCATGAACAAAGTGGTTCTTCTCATGAGGCTTCAACTGACGTGAAGCATAAACAATCACTCTACCCTCGTACATTAAGACACACCTAATACCGATCCGAGAAGCATCACAATATACTGTATAAGAGCCTGAAGCTTAAGGCAAAACTAGAATTGGAACTGTAGTCAAGGCAGTCTTGAGCTTCTGAAAGATCTCCTCGCACTCACTCGACCACCTGAAAGGAGCACCCTTTTGGATCAATTTGTGTCAAAGGCGATGCAATAGACGAGAAACCCTCCATGAAGCGACGATAATAACCGGCCAAGCCGAGAAAGCTCTGAATCTCCGTAGTTGAGGACGGTCTGGGCCAACTCTGAACACCTATAACTTCTTCGGATCCACCTGAATACCCTCACTAGATACCCTCACTAGACACCACGTGCCCCAATAATGCCACTGAACTAAGACAAAACTCACACTTGGAGAACTTGGCATAAAGCTTTTCCTCCTCAACCACTCCAATACAATCCTCAAATGCAGGGCATGCTTCTCCTGGCTACGAGAGTACACCATGATATCATCAATGAACACTATAACAAATGAGTCGAGATAAGGATGAAACACACTATTCATCAGATGCATGAACGTTGGTGGGGCGTTAGTTATCCCAAAAGACATCACAAGGAACTCATAATACCCGTAATGGGTTCTGAATTGCTTTCTTTAGAATATCAGAGTCCCGAATCTTCAATTGGTGATACCCAGAGCTCAAATCAATCTTGGAGAACACCCTCACTCCTTGAAGCTGGTCAAACAGACCATAAATACGCGGCAAAGGATACTTGTTCTTGATTGTAACTTTGTTCAACTGCCTATAATCAATGCACATCCTCATAGTACCATCTTTCTTCTTCACAAACAGAACTAGTGCACCCCAAGGTGACACGCTAGGCCGAATAAGACCCTTATCAAGGAGTTCCTGAAGTTGCTCCTTTAATTCCTTCAACTCAGTTGGTGCCATACAATACGGTGGAATAGAAATGGGCTGAGTGCCCGACACCAAGTCAATAGTAAAGTCATATCCTTGTCGAGCGGTATGCCCGCAGGTCTGCAGGAATCACATCCTGAAACTCTCGCACCACCGGAACAAGATCAATAGTGGGAGCATCAAGACTAACATTCCTCACAAAGGACAAATAAGATGAATAACCTTTCCCAACCATCCGTTGGGCCTTCAAATATGAAATCACTCTATTGGGAACATAGTCTATAGAACCGCTCCATTCAATCCTCGGCAAACCCGGCATTGCCAATGTCACGGTCTTAGCATGACAATCTAGAACAACATGACATGGAGACAACCAATTCATACTCAAGATCGCATTGAAATCAACCATACTAAGAAATAAGGGATCAACTCTAGTCTCCAGACTCCCAATAGTCACTACACACGACTGATATACTCGGTCCATAATAATAGTATCGCCACCGGCATAGAGACATGAACCGATAAAACTAAGGACTCACGAGGCATATCCAGATAACGAGAAAAATATGATGAGACATACGAATAAGTGGAACCAAGGTCAAATAATACAGAGACATCCCTGGGGCAAACAGAGACAATACCTGTGATCACTGTATTTGAAGCCATGGCATTTCGTCTAGCGGGAATAGCATAGAATCGGGCCTGACCGCCACCTGATAAGAATCCCCCTCTAGGGCAACTTCTATCTGACTGAGCCCCACCCCGAGCTGGATGAGCGGGTGGTGTTGCTGCTGGTGCCATCGGTTGAGAACTCTGTTGTGGAGTCCCACTCAACAACCTAGGCAATATCTCTTGATATGACCAAAATCTCCGCACTCGAAACAACCTCTGACGGAACTGCTGCTCCTGATACCCCGAGGAACTACCCGTAGAAACCTGAGCGGATGAGGCATGGTAAGAACTCTGCGCTGGTAGTGCACTGAATGAAGACTGGCCTATGTGAGCACTGGTACACACGGTCAGAATCTGAACTAAGGCCTCTTGAAGGCCTGGAACCACAATACACATAGCTGGTGCCTGAGCTGGCCCCAATGGCTCAACCGTATCTGGTGCCTGCTCCTGAGCTAGAGCAATTGGTGGGTCTGCAGGTGTACGAGCTGCGCCTCTGCCCCTACCGCGGCCTCTACCATGACCTTGGCCTCTTGCGGACATAGTTGGTGGTAATGGTGGCCGTCCATCCTGCCCAGTAGTATGTGTCCTCACTATCTGTGAGAGAATAGAATAACAGAAGTTTAGTTACTAGATTTAACAGATTCGCATGACAATAATTCAAGAATGTAAAGTTTCCTAAGGGTTCGCCAGCCTCTCGAAGATAAGTACAGACGTTTCTGTACTTATCCGCAAGACTCTACTAAACCTTCTCATGACTCGCGATACCTATGTAACCTAGGCTCTGATACCAACGTGTCACGACTGAAAAACCAAACGTCGTGATGGCGCCCATCGTGGAACTAGGCAAGCCACTACTTAACCATTTCAACACAGTAAAAAGCTTGAAACTTTTTCAAAAGCAGTTAATATATATGAAACCTTTAAAAAAAATAGAAATAAATCCACAACGTAATGCAACTCTCTCCCAAAATCGGGGTGTCACCGAGTACATGAGCATCTATACCATGAACAATCTACTACAATGTTTAATGAATAAGAGCTGAAATGCAAATAAATACAATAAAGGAGAGTCAAGGACTGCGTACGCCATGCAGCTACCTCAGTAGTCTCCGGGATCAGCTACTCAAATATCAACACCCGCTATGACTGCGAACACCTGGATCTACACACGAAGTGCATGGTGTAGTATGAGTACAACGAACTCAGTAAGTAACAATACTAAATAAGGACTGAAGATAGTGACGAGCTACACAATTATAGTTCATTTCAACAAGGTAAAAAATAGACATGCTTTCGATTCCAACGAAATGAGTCAAATCAGTTTATAAAAGCCAAATTCAGGTAAAAATCAGATGTAATATATTTCAGAAGTTCAAATATTGATATATGGCAGTTATGTGCAACAACAATGAAAGCAAATATAGCCTCTCAGGGCAACAGTCACTCAGACTTCCTCAATAGCTCATCACTCAGCTCTCAACACTCGCACTCAATAGGTACTTGCGCTCATTGTGGGCGTACAGACTCCGGAGGGGCTCCTACAGCCCAAGCAATATAATCCGCACGGACAACTCACGTGCTGCACAAACAACTGACATGGTATAGTATCATATCAGAATCCGCACAAACAACTCACGTGCTATAATATCATATTAGAATCCGCACAGACAACTCACGTGTTACAGTATAAATATCTGGATCCGCACGGACAACTCACGTGCTATGATATCAATACAGTAATCAACCTCTCTAGTCTCACGGGCTCTCAATAATCAAGGAAAATCAACCCAAAACAAAAATGATATAATGTATCAACAAGGACTAACAAAGACTGAGGTATAATATGCAAGTAAGAATACGACTGAGTACAAATAACAATAAGCAGGGAGATTGTGCAGGCATCACGACCTCTGTCAATCTCTACAGCATCAACACATAGCCTAAGCATGATTTCTAGCATGCTTTACAGTCAAATTTCTATAACACATATAGAGCATATATCTGAAAACAAGTTATTCAATTTTAGAGTTCTACGGAGTGGACCAAGTCACAATTCCTACGGTGCACGCCTACACGCCCGTCACCTAGCATGTGCATCACATTGAAAACAATCACATAACACATAATCCGGGATTTTATACCTCAAAACCAGATTTAGAATTGTTACTTACCTCAATTCGAGCAAAAATCAACTCCAATATGCATTTACCTCGCGAATCAGCCTCCAAACACCCCGAATCGAGCCACAAGCAATACAATACAATCAATACGGGCTAAAGGAATCAATTCCACAAGAAAAATACAAAATTATTAGCCAAAATCCGAAATTGGCCAAAAGCCGACCCCCGAGACCATGTCTCGAAATACCACAAAAGTCACAAAACACAAAATCCCATTCGACCACGAGTCTAATCTTACCAAAATTTTCAAAATCCGACATCAAATCGCCACTCAAACCCCCAAAATCAACTCTCCAAATCCCTAGCCTCAAACCCCCAAATTTCACCTAAAAAACACACTAACTATGTGGGAAATCAATAGGGAACCAAATATATTGAATAAAAATGAACACCAAGAACATACCTCGAGAACATCGTCAAAAACCTCTCAAAAATCTCAAAAATTCGAGCTCAAAATGTTAGAAATGGTGAAAATTTCGAACACTTTGCTTATATAGGTTCTGCCTAGGCTTTTCGCACCTGCGGCGACTTATCCGCTCCTGTGGAACTAATTTTTCGGTGGAAACTCCGCTTCTGCGGAAGTCACTTGACCCAGATGCCTTCGCATCTGCGACACATTACCCCTATCTGTGCAATCGAAGGTGCGGATTATTCATCGCACTTGCGCCTCTCCGCATCTGTGCCCAATGCTTTACTTCTGCAGCCACATAGGTGTGGGAGAATCTTGGCACATGTGACCTCTTATCATATTTTCCTTGGCCGCTTCTG
This sequence comes from Nicotiana knightiana, assembly GCA_005239525.1. Classification (NCBI taxonomy): domain Eukaryota; kingdom Viridiplantae; phylum Streptophyta; class Magnoliopsida; order Solanales; family Solanaceae; genus Nicotiana; species Nicotiana knightiana. The sequence continues at coordinate 39,544 of ML422290.1, read as the reverse complement.
CGGCTCCCTCCCGCTTCTACGATTCCCACTCCGCAGGTGCGATTACACCAACAACTGCTTCTCAACTTACTTCCAAGTCCGTTAACCACCCGAAATCAACCCAAGGCCCCCGGGACCTCAACCAAACATACCAACACGTCCTTAAACATCATAAGAACTTAGTCGAACCTTCAAATCACCTCAAACAACATCAAAAACATGAATCACACCCCAATTCAAGCCTAATGAACTTTGAAACTTCCAAATTCTACAAACAACGCTGAAACCTATCAAACCACGTCTGATTGACCTTAAATTTCGCACACAAGTCACAAATGACACTTCAAACCTACTCCAACCTCGATATCAAAAATTCCCCCTCCCCCGATCAAACTTCCAAAATTCCAACTTTCGCCATTTCAAGACTAATTCTATTACGGACCTTCAAATCACAATCCGGACATGCTCCTAAGTCCAAAATCACTCAACGGAGCTAACAGAATCATCAAAACTCGAATCTGAGGTTGTTCACACATAGGTCAACATCCGGCCAACTTTTCCAACTTAAGCTTTCAATTGCGAGACTAACTGTCTCAATTCATTCCGAAATCCTTCCGGATCCGAACCAACTACCCCGATAAGTCATTAAACAATAGTAAAGCACAAAATGAGCAGAAAAATAGGGGAACGGTGCTACAACTCTCGAAATAACTGGTCGGATCGTTACACATACTCATGCTACACTTCTGATCTATACGTGTAGGATCCGATAGGTTCATTTAGTGGTCATCATGGAGCGTAGGCGCAACTGCTGAGGGAACTTTATGGCGAGTTGCTTTCTATGCTACACACCGCAACCCTCAGAGTCTCCATCTTATTTATTTACTTTATCCCATCTATTTCATATTCCAGACAGATGTTGTATAATAATCTACTCTTTAGTAGATGCTCATGCACTTGTGACACCGCCTTTTGAGATATTTTAGTTGATATTTTATGGGATTGTATAATATTGTCACCTTTCATCTTTGTAATTTACTAATTTTTGTATCTATCCATGATTCTAAATGCGTAAATTTTTTTACTTAATAAAATTCATGATTTCGAAATTAATGAAATGAATAAATGAGTTGAGTTCACTGTTGGTTTGTCTAACGGTGATATTGGGCATCATCACGACCTATATTGGGTTTTGGGTCGTGTAAAAATAGCCGAACTAGGAGATTTCCCCTTGCAAGATGAAAATGGGCAGTTGAAGGAGAAAATGCAGGAAGATCAAGAAGCTGACGCTGCTCCTCATAACAAATTGTTGGGGATTATGCATACTCTACTATCCTCCAGCTAGTGAACCTGGTAATTAGTCCCTTCATAAACCTAGTCCAAACCTAGTCATGTCTAGAGTCAAGTCTTTTTTTTTTTGGTCAAGCAAGTCTTAATTTTTGCTATCTTTTTGTACTCTACGGGTTTAATTTTTTTTTTTTTTTTTTTGTGACAATTAGTTTAAGCATGCTCTTATGACTTTTTGTAGGAAAACTATTGATAATGAAGCTAGTTATTATGTTGAAGTTGCACATGAGTTTGTCATTATCAAAAAAGGAGAATTTGTTGAGTTGAGTTTATATTGGTTTTGATGATTAACAAACAGTTATCAAAGGACCATATTTCTTGAAGATCGTTGTTGTACTACTAATTGGATTGTAGATATGCCAATTCAGATATAAGAAGAACCATGTCTCTTAAAGTACATTGATCCGCAGCTAAAAGCTGATTCCTAGTAAAAATTGGATTTCTCAAAGGTTTTATTTCGTGGAACAAGTGTTGTACCAGCTGGAGAAATTTATGGTCAATAAGGTTTCATCATTGTTGTTATACTTTCATAAAAGAAAAAGGCGGATTAGAAAATAATAATGAAATGTGGAGTTAGAAACGAATAAGAAAATCGAATCTTAGAAGGATTATTTTCCTTAACCAAAATATTTTAGGATTTGAAATATTAATTGAAGAAGATTTTGACCAACTTCACTCTTATACAAAAAATCATGTTATTTCTATTTGAGGTTAATTCCATTTCACAAAATCAACGAAAATTACTCATGGTACCAACAATTCATAACAAGAAGGTACTTTCAAGGATCCAAGCTAAGTAACTGAAGAACTTGTTCCTGAAGGGAAGCGACTTAAGATCTTTAGTTGTTTAGGTTGATTTATTGTTGTTTAAATGTAATCTATTTTTCTTGTTGAGAAGTGTAATCATAAGTAAAGACTTCCAAAAATTTATTTAACTTTCTAGGCTAGAGTTTCTAGTCTTAAAAGAGATAACTACAATTGTGTTGATTGTAGGGGGTTGAGGTACTAAAGTTAGTCCCTTTTCTTTTTTGAACTGATAACATTTGTATATATTAAAATCAGTACATAGGTTGTACTGAGAACCATATTTACAGGTAAGTACAATTAAGAGAACTGGTATACAATCCTAGCAAGACCCTAGAACATCTAAGATTGACACATTATCTTATGCGTAAATCTGTTTACACCAAAAACAAAAAAGTAGAACACAACTAAGCTTGATTTTCTGCACTGAGTTTCTTCTATCCTCAAAACATCTAGAATTCCTCTCTTTCCAGACTGTCCACCAGATACATGCTGGGACAGTCCTCCATCTATCTCTGTTTGTTTCTTCAGCTTCAGCTTCATCCTAATTGAAAAGAACTTCACTAATCCTACATGCATTGTCCATGAGATACCCCTGAAACTAATAAAGATTTTTCATTGTTGGTATGTTATTTTGCAATGTACAAATAGATGCCTAACTGTCTCAGTATTCTCCAAATAGAAAGCATCTTGAACACAATTAGATCCCTCTTTGTATGAGAGTATCTGGGGTTAAAACAGCCTCATTTGCTAGTAGCCAAGTGAAACAGGCTACCTTGTAGGGAATCTTGATTCTCCATATATGCTTCCATTGCCAATTATTTATCTGTAAATCAGTGTGATTCAAAATCTTATATGCTGCCTCACCTGGTAAACACCTATGTTGTGACTTCGCCACCATAGTGAGTCCACCTCATTCTGTATTCCTTTAAATGCTTCCACATTCTTGTAAAAGTTAGTCAATCTTACTATCTCCTTATCATACAACAATCTTCTAAGTACAAGATCCTAGCCTTGAGAAGTCCACATGTCAGCTACTGTCATATTTTGGTTTTGAGCCCGACCATATATATTAGGGAAAAGTTATTTTAAACATCCATGTCCCAACCATTTATCATTCCAAAATGAACTTTTTTACCATTTTTCCCTCTAATGAAGGAGTGGTTCTTCATTATAGGCCAGAGTGCCCTAGTAGATCTCCACACACTAACTCCATATAATGTACTAAATTCTTTTGACACCCAGTTGTCTTCCTCACCATATTTAACTTTGATCACATTGCTCCATAAGGTTTGAGGTTCTTGGGAGTATCTCCATAGCCATTTCATTTTGAGAGCCTTGCTTTTATTCTTCAAGTTTCTAATATCCAAACCACCCTTTCAACTGTGAAAGATTTCCATTTGACCAAATGGAAGACCTTTTTCTCCTTATTCCCTTGCCAAAAGAAAGACCTTCTGAGTCTGTCGAATCTCTGAGTAACACCGACTGGAACTGGAAACTATAACATCATATATGTAGGAAGTGAATCTACTACTGAGTTAAATAGGACAAGCCTTCCTCCCATTGATAGATATTATGCTTCCCACCTGGACAACTGCTTCTCACAGTTTTCAATAATAGAATTCCAAATCTCTTTGAATTTAGATTTTGCACCCAAAGGCATCCCAAGATAAACAATAGGTAGAGTTCCTACTTCTCCTCCCAGTACTAGTGTCAATTGTTTCATATTAGAAACTACATTAGTGGGAAAAATATGGCTCTTTTTCCATTTAATGTGAAGTCTTGAGATACCCTCAAACAATACCAAAATAATACTTAGAAATCTCAACTGCTCCTCTTCAACATCACAGAAGAGTGTCATCAGCATATTGGAGATGTGTGATCTCTGGACTGTTAGTTCCATTCATGACAACCTCAAAACCTTTAATCCATCTATAGACTTTTGCGGTCTTAATCATGTTGTTGAGACCTTCCATGGCTATTATGAAAAGAAAAATGAGATAGGGGATATCCTTGTCTTAAACCTCTATTAGCACAAAAGAAACCTTCAGGGGACCCTTTACGTAGTCCCTTTAGGTAATGAGTTATGACATAAAACCGCTCTTTGAAGTTAGTTGAAGTTATGCGGAAAATCTTGATGTGGTAGGTCATAATTTTTATTCCCTTGAACAAGAAGGTTTTCCACGTAAAATCGATTGTGCTCTTAGATTTTCGTTCTTCATTTTTGATTTTTGTATGAAATACGTTAAAGAACCAGGTTTTTAAATATGTGAAAATGGGATAAAACAGAATTCACCCTCTTTGTATGTAGCATGAACACCACGAATATATAATAAATAGAAAGATATGGAAGTATATGACAATATTGATACCACAACTTTCGTTTTGAATGCTCAATTATCATATGATAATTATATTGTACCTATATTAACATGTGCGAATATATAACGCTTGTTATATGTGGAAATAGGAGTTACTTAATGGATAATAGTATTGTTGTAAATAATTGGTTAGTTAGTTAGTTAAAGAGGTAATTAGATATTGTCTATAAGTAGTGATAGTTATACAGTGTATTAACTGATTCTTCTTCTTCTCTGGATATATAGACATTCTTTTTCTTCATTTCTTCTCTATCTCGATGTTAATCCAATCCCAATTAACATGGTATCAGAGCTTCTAAGCCACGATTGTGACCTGAAATTACAGATTCAGTAGATAGATCGGCCAATTGAGAGAACCTCTATTTTTTTTTCAACAATGGCGAACGCAGATCTCGATCACAACCATGCATTGTATTTGCATCCCTCATACACAACAGGAGATCCGATTGTGTCAATTCAGCTGACCGGATCAGACAATTACTCGATTTGGAGCCGTGCAATGAGAATCCAATTGTTAGGTAAGAACAAGTTAGGGTTAATTGACAGCACACTGACAAGAGAAAATGTCGAAGAGAATTTAGGTCATCAATGGATAGGTGTAATGCAATTGTCCTGGGATGGATTATGAGTTCTGTTTCGAAGGAACTAATGACAGGAGTAGTATATGTTAAGGATGCATGTCGAGTTTGGGAAGATTTGAAGGAGCGTTTTGATAAGATTAACGCATCTAGAATTTATCAATTTCACAAGGAGATTGCAACTTTGTATCAAGGATCTAATACTGTGTCAACATACTTTACTAAGCTCAAGGAGCTTTGGGATGAATATGAGAGTATGATTCCAGCTTGTCGTGATAGAGAATTTGTTGAACATCTGCATTGACAGAAGTTAGTGCAGTTTTAATGGGACTTAATGAGAATTATGAGCAAGCATGGAGCCAGATTCTTATGACAAGTCCTACTCCTAATGTGAGTAAGGCATATGCAATGATCATCGAGAGAGAAAGTCAAAGAGCTGTTTTTAATGTGTCTGTAATGACTAAAAGTTCAGAAGCCACAACTTTCATGACTACAAAAGGAGGAAGTTTTCAAGGAAATTTTTAGGGACAGAATCACAAACCAAGAAAAAAAACTGGAATCTATATTGTGATTTTTGCAAAATGAAGGGGCATACTAAGGAGACATGTTATAAAATAGTAGGATATCCTACTGATTTTAAGTATAAAAGGAGAGGACCAGGATCCAATACTGCCAATGCTAACACTGCTTATAATGTGAATGTTGAGAATTGCAATCCTAATATTGCAGGGCCTAGTGCAGGAAGAGTTGAAGCAGCAGATAAGGGACAAATCAGTGAACTTCCTAGACCACACAGTTCACCGCTGATCAGTATAATCAGATCATGATGATGCTAAACAAAGATGCTCCACAAAACACAATGGCTAACATGGCAGGTATGATGCAGTCATTTATGGCTAACACAGCTAGAAAAGAATGGATCATAGATACAGGAGAAACTAACCATATGATATTAGATTTAAGTATGTTACAGAACATTAAAAGACTTGATTCCTGGAGTTGTAGGAAGGTCTATATGCCTAATGGAAAAGTAAATCTGGTATCACACATAGGCGACTGTATAATTTCTAAGGGACAATTAGTGAAGAATGTGTTGTTTGTACCTGATTTCTAGTACAACCTCATGTCAGTCTCTAAAGTAACTAGAGACCTTCATTGCTTAGTCACTTTTTTCCTCATTTTTGCCTATTCCAGGACCTCTCAAGTGGGAGAATCAAGGGGATTGGTAAAGAGAAAGATGAATTGTACCTTTTCTTACCTACCGATGAATGAGAAGAGATAAGTTAAGGATTAAGTGCACATGAGAAAGAACTTGATGCCTCTTTATGGCATAGAAGGCTAGCACATGCTTCTGGAGGAGCTATGAGGGAAATTCTTGGATTTCCTATAAAAACTGTAGAAATGTATTAGATAAGTGTGATGTTTGTCCTTTAGATAAACACACAAGACTACCTTTTCATTCTAGTGATAGTAAAAGTACTAAAAATTTTCAACTATTACATTTGGATGTTTGGGGACCTTATAACACTTATACTGTTGATGGTAATAAGTATTCTCTAACAGTAGTGGATGACTATTCTGGTGTGACTTGGATATTTCTACTGAAATTCAAAAGTGATGTGTTTGTTGTATTAAGAAATTTCTTTACAATGGTACACACTCAATTCAGTACTATGGTAAAGACAATGATGTCAGATTATGGTAGTGAGTTTGTAAATCATAATTTCACTAATCTGTTAAAAGAACTAGGAATAGTGCATCGAAGAACATGTGTCTACACTCCTCAACAGAATGGAGTAGCTGAGAGGAAGCATAGACACATTCTTGAAGTGGCAAGGGCTATTAGGTTCCAAGGACATATTCCTGTGAGATTTTGGGGACATCGTGTCTTGGCAGTTGTGTATATTATCAATAGGCTACCCTCAATTGTGTTGCAAGGTAAGTCACCTTATGAGCTCTTTCATGGAAAAAGGCCAAACATGCTTCATTTGAGAACTTTGGGGGTGCTTATGCTATGCTAGTGTCCTGCCTAGGCAAGATAAATTTAGTGCTAAGGCAGTCAAGGGAGTACTGATGGGGTATTCTAATGTTACCAAAGGATACCTTTTGTACAATTTGGAGAAAAATGAGTTCGTCATCAACAGAGATGTTATTTTCAAAGAAGGAGTTTTTCCTTTCAAGGATATTGAAGGGCATGTTTTGACAACTTCCTTCCAGGAAGGTGTTTTTCCTAACCATCTTTCTCATTTTGCATATGTTACCTCTAATGTTCCTATTTGTGTAGAAGAAACATTGTAGCCTCAAACTTCTATGAAGCATGATCTATCAGAAACAAGTGTACTATCTCATATTTTATCCACTGATGTCAATCTCCCTCATACTTCATCTGTTGATCATCAAGGACAACATGATGATTTGACTGGTTCCTCTCACACTAGTGTAGAGCATCATGTTCATCAAGACTCTAATGTACCTTCTATACAGGCCACTGATGATGTGGTCTTTGAAGAATCTGTCATTTATTCATCAGACACTTCAACACCCTTGAGAAGATCTGGAAGAGTTACTATTTGGTGCCTTTGCCAGCTAAGAAGCCTCACTTTATGGCCACCTATCTCTCATATGATCATATATCCTGTTCACACAAAGCCTATTTAGGTGTCTTCTCAGCAATATCTGAACCTATATCTTATTATGAGGCATGTAAGGATGCTAGATGGATAGAAGCAATGCAGACATAAATAGAAGCAATGCAAGCTAACAATATCTGGGAGTTAGTATGTTTGCCTCTAGGAAAGACTCCCATTGGTTGTCGATGGGTATACAAGGTCAAACTCAAAGATGATGGTGAAATTGAAAGATTTAAATCTCGACTAGTAGCCAAAGGATATAGTCAAAAGAAAGGACTGGACTATAATGAAACATTCTCCGTTGTAGTTAAGATTGCTATAGTTAGAACAGTTCTCTCACTAGCCGCTATGCAGAATTGGCATATCCAACAGATGGATGTCTATAATGCCTTTTTGTAGGGAGATTTAGATGATGAAGTTTATACGGAGTTACCACAGGGATTTTCAATCCTGGGGGAGACAGTTGGTAAATCTAAGCTAGTTTGCAAACTTGTTAAATCCCTGTATGGACTGAAGCAGGCCAGCAGACAATGGAATTTAAAACTGACAGAAGCTCTATTATAGTCAGGTTTCAAACAGAGCATTCTTGATCATTCATTGTTCATTAAGCAACATCAAAATGATATAGTGGTCATTCTTGTTTATGTTGATGATATGTTGATTGCTGGAAATAATCAACAACTTATACAGACAACAAAGGACTCCTTGCACAAAGCATTCAAGATTAAAGACTTAGGAGAGCTGAAGTTTTTCTGGGAATGGAGTTCAGCAGGTCGAGAAGAGGAATTTTGGTAAACCAAGAAAATACGCCTTGGAGATCATATCAAATTTGGGACTGGGAGATGCTAAACCAGCTTGGACACCTCTTGAAATCAATGTGAAGCTTACTATACCAGAATATGACAAGATGACAGGCAATGGAGATGATACTTTACTTGAAGATAAGGGGAAGTATCAAAGGCTAATAGGAAAGTTGCTCTATCTAACTATAACAAGACCTGATATAGCATATACAGTCCAAACACTTGGTCAATTCCTTCAACAACCTAAAAAATCTCATTGGAATGCAGCTATGAGGGTTGCTAGGTACATAAAAAGGGAACCAGGTCTAGGAGTGCTATTCAGCAGTGAGAAATCAGATAAGATCTCTGTGTCCTGTGATGCAGATTCGGCATCATGTCCTAACACAAGAAGATCAGTATCAGGTTCTCTAGTTAAGTATGGTAAATCATTGGGTTCTTGGAAGTCTAATAAGCAAAATACTGTATCAAAAAGCTCAGCAGAAGCAGAATATAGGAGTATGGATACCCCACACTTAAACAGTTGCTCGTCCTAGAGCAATCAAACTACACTCATGTACACAACTTATTAAGTAAATCCCTTAACACGTTATACCAAGAATATTTAAAACAGTTCAAGCACAAAGGTGTGACATCCTCGCCTCAATAGTCGACTCATATATACCATGCTTTATTCACAATCCACTCACTACTCTAACATAGAGGTCAACAACATTACCTTTCCTTCATGAATCATGTGCCCTCACCAAATCAAAGAGCTAGTTCCTCACACAATAAAATTTAAGAACACTTAGGAACTCAAGATCGAAAGAATTCACTCGCTCTCAGAACTAACATTCATATGCCACAAAAGATGCACCATAGGCTTGCCCGTAGTGTAATACTCTACTAATCGAGCTCATTCAGTCTAGGATCAAGTAGGACTTTA
>ML422290.1:0-26259 GCA_005239525.1 Nicotiana knightiana | reverse complement strand
TTGATCACGCTCAACTATGTCTAATAAAAGACTAAGCGGGCGTTGCAAATATAATCCGGGGTATTATGCCCAGAGTCGATCCCACAGGGAATTTACGTATCAAGCAAGCTGTTAGAATACTCAACTGTCACTTTATGTTATTTAAATTACTAACACTAAAGATTAAAACTAAAGATTAACTACACTAAGGTGTAAATAATTGTAATAAAGATCTATGGTTATGGTTTCCCTCGTCGGTGAATTTACTTCTCGGATACTTCATATAGCTTGATTGGTTGTTTCTATCAATCATGAACACTCTATCTGCCATAAATATCTCTCAAGTAATTATGATAATTTACTAGGCGCACTCTCTCAAGTTACGCTAACTAGATTGCATTACAGTTAACTTTAGATTGCACCCGAGGTATCTTTATCTCTAATCCAACCTCTAAACCCTCGGNNTAAAAAGTGTATTTTTATCATTAATGCGCATAAACTGTAAGGCATATAACATGTTAAACTATGAATTCTAGTCTCGCATCAATGGCCAGTGCTGTTTCTGAAGCTGTTTGGTTAGTTGGATTGTTAAAACAATTAGGAGCAACTATAACATTGCCAGTTGATTTATACTGTGATAACAAGACAGCTTTGCAAATAGCTGCCAATCCAGTATATCATGAGAGGACTAAGCATATTGAAATAGATTGTCATTTTTTCAGGGAGAAAATACAAATGGGACTGGTCATAACACAACATAAAGGATCAGTTGGCAGACATATTAACGAAGAGGCTCACCAGAATACAACATGAGTCATTGACTGGCAAGCTGAGAGCACTTAATGTTTTTTGTACCCGCCAGCTTGAGGGGGAGTGTGGAAATAGGAGTTACTTAATGGATAATAGTATTGTTGTAATTATTTAGTTAGTTAGTTAGTCAAAGAGGTAATTAGATATTTTCTATAAATAATGGTAGTTATACAGTGTATTAACTGATTCTTCTTCTTCTCTGAATATGTCGACATTCTTCTTCTTGATTTCTTTCTTTTCTTCTTCTCTTCTTCTCTATCTCGATGTTACTTCAATCCCAATTAACATTATAAGCCTTTTTCTTCATGTGTCGTTTTACCAACATTTCCTTTTTCTCTTTTGCTTTATTCAACCTTTCATTTATTCTTTCACTTAATACATGCAAATGCAAAAGAAAATGGGAAGGATAAAAGCTCCAAAATATTCTTTCTCTGCTTAAAAATCGAAAATTTTTAGGGTATCACTTAAGTTCAAGAAAACACAGTCTAATATATTTGCGAATTGTTTAAACGCATCTTATGCGCAGCACGCCTTTATAGAATATACATATCCCTCTTGCTTTATTATTCTTCTTCCATTATTAGATATGCATAGGACATGATATAAATATTTAACATGATATAAATATTTAAAAAAAGTGTTAAATATTGTAATGAAGAATTATATTAAAAACCTAACTTTATTATATATAATTGCCTAACATTATAAACCAAATGAAATTCAAAGGTGACGAGATGACTTTATAAAAGCACTTATGTTGTATATTAATGTGTACATCAACTTGTCATATTTGGCCACGAACAATTATTAGAGGGTCGGGCAAAAACACGTTATAGGCGAGGGATGACCAAATTATGTTTATAGTTGAAACAACTTTCGCTAAATATAATATCATGGGTATCAGAAAGAAATTGTGACGTAAAATAAAATCGTCAAAAATTCTGAAAAGAAAATAGTTATGACCACATTGATAAATTCTATCATCGTATTTAGGGGTGTTCAAACCGAATCGGAAAACTGTACCAAATCGAAAAATCAAACTAAATCGATTAAAAAATCCGACTAGGTTTGGTATTGAGTAAAAAAATCCGAAGCAAACAGATATATAAATACATAATTTTTTATATCTATTTTTAAAACTTTATATTGAATTTTCTTTTAAAACATGTAGAAATATTTGAGATCCTCTCATATGTTAACCTTGAAGCGTACATTGACGGAAATTATTAATAGACGGCTAAGAAAATAGCTATCATGTGTTACTAACAGAATCCTTCCATTGGAATATTTTAATAGATCACATGTTTGTCAATTTTTTCAATATTTACTAAGCATATGATCACTTATCAAATTTTAACAAAGTAAGAGTCGAATAATATTCACGTAACAAATAAACCCGAAAAATCCGACAAACCCAACCGATATAGCACAATTCTGTCAGGCATCACAAATATGTATTTTTCTTGTAAGTGTTTATTATAGCCAATTAGATTGCATTACAAATACCACATGCATCTCCCATTAATCTTCACAATTTCACCTACAGGTTTTTTTTCATCTTTAATTTCATATCTGCCAACAAATAAAGGGTAAGGAAGACCAGGATAATTGAGGTTGCAGAACCAATTCATCAAAATTAATTTTATTAACATATCTTATTTCTCGCTATCTTTGGGTAATTTGAAAAGTAAAAGCTCTTGTTCGTATAATGCATCATGTCATAAATTGTACAAAAGGTATCCTTTGGCAGAATGTGAATTGACCGAGAGGGGAGACTTTTTGCTATGTTTTTTTAATTGCAGTACCTCGAAAAGACATTAGCGTGCCTGCTAGTATTAGACCTTGGACCACGCATTAAGAAAGTTCAGAAAAGATATGATCTATAGATCCCATTTCGGGGTTCAAAATAGCAACAATTCTTAGAAACTACAACTATTATCCAAGTTCTAATATAGTGTTATCCATAGGAAACTCGTTTCAGCTTTCAAGACAAACTCATGATCTCCTAACGAGGAAAGATACATTTTGAAGAATGTTTTTGTGCCATGCATGCTTCAGCTGAAAAGCGGACCTTGTCTTTCAGTTGTTTCAAGCTGATATATTGGGATATTTTTGCCACCTAAAGTTAAAGCACCACATTGAATGATCAGTAATCGAGTTTCCTTTAACTTCAATCTTCATGCTTGGATCTTTTTTTGCAACTTTTAATAGAAATTTTGTACTTTCTAATATCTAGAATTTCTATCATTATGTGAAATTGGCATAAAAGCACGAAAATCAGTCTCATTATATCACAAAATGCGGTTCCCAGTTTCAAATTTGACATGCATAATCTTCTTTGCAAAATGAGGTGCCTAAATTAATAGTGTCAACGACTCGACCGGTCATTTTGAGAATTTGCACTTCGCTCGTTAGTTTGAAGGCATGAGTAGCTGCGCATGATACATTATGACTTGCAGGCGCGTATCTATAGCTTACAATACAGGGCACGTGAACCAATGGTCCGTCCGCCAAATTAGATTTTTGATGTACGCATTTTTTAGAATTTGTCCAGTATTATGTATTGGCAGCCATGCTCCATAAAGGTTGAATGATGCACTAGGTTTAATACTTAATTATTTTTCCTCCTTTTTTAGTGGTGCACCCATGTTCTCGAAATTCTAGATCTGCCTCTGATGGCTTGTGTGAATCGTCGGTTTTGGTTTTCAGGTTATTCAGAATTGATTTGGAAGAATGATTCTCAACCAGGAAGCTTTACGTTGAAAGAGTTGATAAAGTTTGACTTTTATGAATTTGACCTCGGAGCAGAGTTTTGATGGTTCTATTAGGCCCGAATGGTAATTTTGGACTCGGACGTATGCCCATATTTGCATTTGGATGTTTCTAGAAGGTTTCGACACAAATTGGCGAAAATTAAAAATTTAAAGGTTTGAAAAGTTCATAAGTTTGACCGAGAGTTGACTTTGACGATATCACATTCGGATTGTGGTTCCAGGAATAGGAATAGCTTCGTATGTCATTTGGGACCTGTGATTAAAGATTTGACCTTTATCGATTGAGTTTGTTTCCTTCAACATTATTTGATGTATTTGAATTGCTTTTGGCTAGTTTCGAGCCGTTTCAAGGTCGCTATGCGCGGGATGGCATTTTGGAGCATCGTTTGGCTTGCTCGATTTTGGTTTTGGCTTGTTCGAGGTAAGTAACACTTTTAAACTTGGTGCCGAGGGTATGAATCCCCAAATTGCGTGTTATGGGATTGGTGTTGACGTGATGCGAATGCTAGGTGACGGGCGTGTGGGCATGTACCGTGTGAATTGTGATTTAGCCGACTCTATGGAACTGTGTAGCTATCTTCTCTGAATATTTTCATTGTACTCTATGTGTTAGAACACCTGAGCTGTAATTCTTGCTAGAAATCATTCTTAGGCATATGTTGGTATTATTGGGACTCACTGAGGTCATTTTTATTGTTGAATTATATGTTTAAATTGAGGTTTCATACTTAGTCCTATTTATTCATTGCATGTCATATCTCAATCTCTGTTGCTATTTATTGATACAATCATATCATTATTTTTGGGCTAGCTTCATGGCATTGTGAGCCCGAGAGATTGATGATTGAGTAAAGCCGAGGGCCTGAGCTGTGAGTGATATATGTATATATGTGGATCGAGATGCACGCCGCAACGAGCCGTATAGCTATACATATTTATGAGATCGGACTGCACGCCGCAGCAGGTATCATTGGTTTATGCCATGATTGGCTTGATACAACGCTTGGGCTGAAGGAACCCCTCCGGAGTCTGCACACACCCCCAGTGAGCACGATTGATTTATATTGAGGGATGGATCTTCCCTGGACATGGATCTTGCCCGAAGCATTTATATTTGGGGATGGATCTTCCCCGGGCTGGATTGGCCTTATACAGTACTGAGTGACTGACTGGCAGTTGCTATGTATATATTCGGTATGGATCTTCCCTGGGCTGGATTGGCCATATAAAATACTAAGTGACTAAGCATTTTGAGTGATTGAGCATGATAAGTGGAAAGTGTGAGACAGTGAGATTGAGTATTCTGAGAGTGTGAGTACATGAGTTCATCTATGAGATACATTGCATTGACATGCACACATGACAAACAGACATAGAGATGCATTTTTCTCATGTTGTACGGTATCATGTCATTCCTAACTTCTCAACATGTTGAAATATAGGCATAGAGATGTAACAAGTCAAGATGCTCACTCATCCTACAAAGACCATTGCCCAATTCTGAGCGGAAATATGGTATCATTATCCCAAACATTCCTTATCCCAATACGATAGTGCACATCTTAGGTCTAGAAACCTCATCTCAGCCAAAGCAGCCCTACCGACAAGTCACACCAAAAGTCATATGAAGCCCCACACAACGCAGTTCCATACACCAAATAAGTAATGATTCAGACATGACAGCTAATAGTAAGAAAGTTAAATAGGAAGGCTACTAAGCAAGTTAAGTAGGCGAGGTGATATTAACATCTTCTTATGAACTATTTTTCAATAAAGTAAAAGCAAAACACACGAAATAAGCATAAGGAGTTACATCTCATCACAGTACTGTTGCAGCGCGCAACCTAATCCAATCATATTAATCCACATAGGGGTACCTAATAAGTGGGGATTTTGACTACTCATTTGCACCCTTTGACTTTCGTTTAGTTTAAAAATATTTAAAGGTATTCCCGAAAATTGATGAAGTATGATTACTTGCAGGATTATTGGAAAATGAGCCATTATGATGACAATCAACTAAAGAAGGAGTTCTTTTGAACAAGGTCAAAAATTAAGCAAAAAGGCTAAAGTGCAGACCGCAAAATTTTGACTGCGGCCACAGGACAAGAAAAAAATCAACAGTCCTGCAATGTGAAGTGCGGATGACACAATAATTGTGTGGCCACATAAGTAAAGGTTCAGAGAGTTGGAAATTCAAGACCATCAACATCTGCGGACCGCACTATAATTGTGCGGCCCCAGAAATCAAATGTGTGGTCGCATCCAGAATTGTGCGGTCCGCAAAACTCAAGAGATGTGGCCACAATGTAGAATTGTGCGGTCGAAGAACCAACTCCTGTCAAGATTTGAAGCAAAGTACGGACCGCACACATAATTGTGTGGACGCAAAACCTCTGAAAGTGTAATTTTGTCCGAAAATTTCTACTGTGTATAACTAATCTTTTTTGACGAAATTAGGTTAAGTTTTGAATACCAGAAAGTCTGTAATCATTTTTCTTTACTCTTTTAGGCAAATTTAGTTTATATTGTTGATTTTACTTTTGAATTTCGTCTTTTTATCATTCAATATGAGTTCAATCATCTTTTCTTCTTTATTTTCTTCATCACCCACTATGAGTAACTAAATTTCTAGCTAGGGTTGTGACCCAAACCCTAGTGTTGGAACCTAATGGGTGTTTGATTTAGGGCTTGTTTATGGTTGGGTGTGTAATATTTAGCCTAGTTCTTGCTATAATTTTAGAATTAATGGTTGCAAATATTAATTCAAGCCTATTTGAATCTAGACATAGTAAAACCAGACTTGAGAATTTATCAATTAATTTGTACAATAACCATTTGGACTTGAAAAAGCCAAATTGGGTAAAACTATTCTCTTACCGAGAGGTATTGAGTGAGTAACTGTGTGTTGATTTCTACAATACACCCCGACCAACCAAACTTGCTCTATATCCTACATCCCGTTAGGCAAACACCTAGCGGAAGTCACAACCCTAGACCTTTTACATATTTGAAAAACAACAACAAAAACATTATTCACTAGTTTCATATTTTACATTTACTGTAGCATAATTTAGAAGTAGAATCAAAACAAAGTTTGTGGAAGTGCAACTTAGACACTTTACTCGCTTAGTCCAAATATATACCACTAATACTATCTACGCTCTCTGTGGATTCGATCCCGACTCCTAGTTGGGTAATTATTATTGCAATCGACCGTTTCACAATCTCAATTTGAGGTGTGTCTTGGGCGAGATCAATTTTTTGTGCCATTGTCGGGGAGATAAAAATGGATTTAGCTATATATTTGGTTTTGTGTGTGACTTGTCTTCCTTTCCATCCATGTTACTAATCTTTTTGGTGATACAATTGTAGGTACAACAATGGCTCTCAACAACAATGATCCTCTCAGAAACTTGCCGTTGGGGGATGACATGGAAGATGACCAATTTGAAGAGGTTCCTCTTGAACCTCAAGCAAATAGATGAGGCCTCCCGCCTCAAGACAACATTCCCGTTCCTCCCCCACATCCACCAAGAGCGGCTCCACACAGGGTGTTTCCAAATGAAGGATATGCAAGTTCCATAGTCCCGCCCTGCATTAGGCGGGCAACTTCCAAATTACTAATGTTTTGCTCACATTTCTAGAGAAAGGGGGATTCTTCACCGGGGCTCCGAGTCAAAATGCATACAAACACTTGAAGGAGTTTGTGGACACTTGCTGGGGGAATAAACAGACAAATATCTCCGAGGATGCTCTAAGGTTAAGGCTATTTCCCTTCTCTTTACGGGGGAAATCCTTGGATTGGTGTTACGCCCTGCATTATTACGTCGATATTACGCCCTACAGTATTACATTATAATGATGTTATGCTCCACATTATTATATTATGACGATGTTACACCCTATAGTTATTATACGTGAAATTGTCGTAAGATAATTGGCCTCAGTTCAAGGACAAGATTATTTGGAGATTATATGCATTATACTATTTCAAACAAGTGATGAATGATTCGGTGAAGATGAGAGGGCAAGCAAATCGAAGAAAATAAATTTTCGTCGAAGTTTGACATTTTGAGATAAAATATAGCCCGAGCTAAAATATCCGGTACTTATGGACTAGTACCATACAAGGTACCACATGACCATGATAATGCGGTGTATAAGGTGTGTTAAAAATGAGTAGTATTTTAAGTAATTTGAGATAATTCCTATTTATGTGGATAATCAGGTAATTATTGATTAATGAGGGTTAACAAATTAATTAAGGGACTAAGTGGATAAGAATTGTAATAAGTATAAACCCCCCCATGTGGCAGCAAACTACCCTAACATTTATGACTCATTAATTCATTAGAAAAGGTGGAAAATTAAGGTATGTGGTAGCTTCCACATACACATATAAGGCATCTCAAACATTAAGATTTTATAAGCAAGATGGGTAAGTAAGATTTTATAAGTAAGATAGTAAATAACGTGAGTATTCAATATGCATCTGCATATATCACATAAGCACGTAAGATCTTCAACAATTCAAAGTAACGTGAGATTTTGTAATTATAAGAGAGTACTGTGCATTCTTTCTCAATAATATCATATGGATTTTTCCCCTACTCCGATCCGTCGTTACGTGTTTCGTCGAGATTGGCATCTGTTAGAAGGATTGTCAAGAGAATCGGCTCAGGTATGTTAAGGTTAAGCCCTTCTTCATTTTGGCATGATCTCGTAACTACACGAGTTTGATAACGAGGCATACGAGAAATTCATATTCCTAAATTTATGTACATTTCCTAGTCTCATAAGTTACAGTTATTCTCCCTTATCGGGACTTCATATTGAGTATTGTCTTTTTCCAGTCAAGAGAGCATATAGTCTATATATATACAGTATTTTCACTACCATCAAGCTATAATCGATGGGCAGGACCCTATTGGGAAACCTCTGATTAGATGGTAAGTCATATACCGAGTCTACTGTGGCTGAGCGCCTATGAGCGAGCCCAGCATGGCCGAGATACAGAGCCTAGTACGGCCGAACACCTATGAGCGAGCATACTACGGCAGAAAAATTATATATAATGAGCCTTATAAGGCTGGACAACTATTTTACTTACTATATTGAGAAAATTGAGTCAGTATCAGCAGGTGAGCATATCTTTAGATTATATTTGACTCCCAATTACTTTCATTTATTATATTATCAGTTCAATTTCAGCTTTCAGTATATTTCCTTACATACTTTGTACATTGTTTCGTACTGACATCCTTTTCTGGGGGCGCTGCATTTCATGCGTGCAGGTTCATACATATAGACAGGTAGACCTCCTCATTAGGTGTTGCCTGAGTTCAGCTTGATCGGTAAGCTCCATGCCCTTCAGAGTTGCCGGGTCTAGAGCTTTATGTACATTTTGTGTATATATGTATATATGTTATGAGTAGGTCGAGGCCCTGTTCCGATCACAATATATCCATCAATAGAGGCTTGTAGACATATCCTGTCAGTTAATGCAGTATGTTGGGCTTGCAGGCCTTGTATGTATATTTTGTTGGTTTTCCAGCTGTAGTAGTTATGATGGCCTTATCGACCCAGCGTATTATTGATGTTTAGTCTGCATTCGCAATTGTCTTGCAATGTGGCCCATGGCCAAAGTATGACATTATATGTTCAGAGTCCTTTAGTCACAAGTTGGTACGCAAGGATAGGTGAGGCACTGGGTGCCGGTCTCGCCCTCCAGGATCAGGGCGTGACAAAAGTGGTATCGGGGCAGTTCTGTCCTAGGGAGTCTACAAGCCGTGTCTAGTAGAGTCTTTTGTATGGGTGTGTTGTGCACCACACTTAAAAGCAGGAGGCTACATGGCATTTAGGACTGTCACTCTTTCTTCTTACTCTAGATCGTGTGGTAGAGCTCAATTGTAAGAACTCAACTTCCTAAACTCTATCTTATTCATAATACAACGATACCGACATCTAGAAAGACGTTTGGTAAGGGATTGAATTTGGATTAAGCCCATGAAAACAAGATAGCTGATGACTTCTCTAAGTTATATAAAGCTAATTATAGCCTGAATGAAATCAAAGGAATCTAAAACTAGTAGCATTTGGAAGAGATGGAATGCTGCCCTGGTAGTAGAATAAATGTGTAATTGTGATAGATAAAGGATGACGTTTGAGCCTTCGATTGAGTAATGATTTGAAGAGGATTTCATGGATTGTACGGAATTAAAATACCCACGTAAGGTGAGTCACATTGGGATGCTATAAAATATGGTTATGGAAGCATGGTATCCCCCAGGTGGACCAGTCTAATCATTTTAGATGTTCCCCAATGAGACGTGAGCCCTAGCGACAGTGTTAAATTAGCGGAGAAATTCATTGCCAAGTTCTTTTCTCCCAGGCATATGGCTACTCTTAGAGATGAGATTCTAGCATTCAAACAAGAACCCAATGAGCCTTTGCATGAGATATGAGAGTGGTACCGTACTATGATGAAAGAGTGCCCAAACAATGACATAACAGAGGCTATGATTCGACAAACTTTCTATAGTGGGGTCAATACTACCAATCAATGTGTGGTCAACCAGCTCGCTGGTGGAAAATTCATGAAAACACCATATGCCGAAGCTTGTGAGATCTTAGATGAAATGGAAAATACTTCATCGGTATGGCAAAGTAGAGAAAATGTTCCTCAAGGTGATCTAAATGTGTTTCACCTACATAAAGAATTGCATGATCATAGGCAAGTGATTTCCGAGTTGACCACCACAATGAATCAATTAGCCAAAGCTCACCTTCAACAAGTTCAAGGTCCTAAGTAAGTAAATGCAATGAAATGAGTAAATATGATGGTGAACGGGAGAAGGCAAGAGGGTCAACAAGTGCAAAACCATGTAGAATAATTTGTGCAAGAAGATAGTGGATTTGACCAAGATGAATCTTACAATGAACAGAGGAGGAAATACAATATGTGAACAACTTCCAAGGGCAAAGAAACAACTCTCAAGGCCCGTATCAACAATAATGGCGATCTCAAGGTAATCAGAATTCTAGCAACCAAGGCAATTGGAATGGTGGTAACAACCAAGGTAATTGGAACAATCAAAATAATCAAGGAAATTGGAATGATCAAAAAAACAAAGGCAATTAGAGTAGCAATAATCAAGGATATTGGGGAGGCAACAACCAAGGGGGATGGAACAATAACCAAGGGAATCGGGGATCGGGCTTTCCCGATGTATAAACAACCAAGCAACCCGCCGCCTAATCCTTCCCATGGAGAATTGAGAACATTTTCAAACAAGTGATGGATAAGAATGCCGACCCCGATGCTCAACTAGCCTCTCACAACACTTTAATTCACAATTTGGATGTTCAATCGGGCCAAATCTCGCAAGCTTTGAGCATTCGTCCTAAGGGGGCACTACCAAGTGACATGGTGGTGAACCCAAAGGGTGGAAAAAACACGATACATTCCATGGCCATGACTACAAGGAGTGGAAAAGGTGGGGATGCAACCACCTCAAGTCAAAGAAAAACTGTAGATGATGAGCTAGTGATTCAAGAAGATGAGATTCCAAACAATGTGGTGCAAGCCAATGATGAAGTAAGAATTGATATTGATGACAATGTGGAGGAAACTCAAGAGTAAGTGAATCCGTCTAGTGAACACATTATTAACATACCGGAACCGGTAGTGCCAAAGGATAAGGCACCAATGCCAAGACTCCTCCTCCATACCCTCAAATGCTTGCCAAGAAAAATGGCGAGAACTAATTCATAAGGTTCATCATGATGAAGAGCTTATATAATATTATGCCATTGGTTGAGGCTTCCGAGAAAATGCCAGGATATGCAAAGTTCATGAAGGATTTGGTGACAAAGAAAAGGTCGATGAATTTTGATACTATAAAGATGACACATCAAGTGAGTGAAATTGTGCACTCAGTGTCTCCTAAATTGGAACATCCCCGCGCTTTCACAATCCCTTGTACTATTAGAAGCGCCAACTTTGCCGAAGCTCTTTATGACCTTGGGGAAAGTATCAACTTGATGCCCTATTCAGTTTTTAAAAAGTCAGGGATTGGGAAACCAAGCCCCACATCTATGAGGTTAAAAATGGCAGATCGTACTGTGAAGAGACCATTGGGTATTATTGATGATGTGTTGGTTCTTGATAAATTCATTCTCCTAGCGGACTTTGTGATTCTTGATTGTGAAGTAGACTATGTGGTGCCTATTATTTTGGGTACATTTCCTTGCTACATGGAAGGCTCTTGTTGATGTGGAAGCCGGTGAGCTCACTTTTCGAGTGGGTGATAAAAATGTGGTTTTCCATGTGTGCAAATCTATAAGGCAAACGATAGCAATGAAGTTTGTTCGTTTGTAGACTTGGTGACCAATGTGATTATTGATGATGCTAGTGCCACAATGAATGTTGATGATACTTTGGAGGCCGTTTTGCTTAATCTTGATGATGATGAGAAGGATGGCTATGTGAAATGTGTGAATGTATTGCAAGGAATGGGGTCGTACACTTATGAACCCCGCAAATTGTCCTTATATCTTGAAAACCGGAAGACTCCTCCAACAAAGCCCTCAATCGAGGAGCCTCCTACTCTGGAGTTAAAGCCATTGCCTCCACATCTAATGAGAGATAATTCCTTGGCCCTTGTTCTACTTTACCAATTATTCTCTCCTCTTGTTTGACTAACGTGTAGGTAGACTCCACATTGGCGGTGCTACAAAAGAGGAAGAAATCTATAGGATGGACACTGGCGGATATTCGGGGTATAAGCCCCGCCTTTTGCATACACAAGATTATTTTGGAAGAGGACACCAAACACTCTGTTGAACATCAAAGAAGACTAAATGAAGAAATGCAAGAGGTGGTCAAAAAGAAGATCACAAAGTGGTTGGATGCCGGGATTGTTTACCCCATTTCTGATAGTTCGTGGACCTCTCCAGTGCAATGTGTCCCAAGGAAAGAGATCATGACGGTGGTCACCAATGACAAGAATGAGTTGATTCCTACAAGAACAGTGACCAGGTGGAGAGTGTGTATGGACTATCCCAAGCTCAACAAAGTCACAAGGAAAGATCATTTCCCACTTCCCTTCCTTGATCAAATGCTTGATAGGTTGTCCGCCCGTGCTTTCTATTCTTTCCTTGATGGATATTCCGGCTACAATCAAATTCTTATTGCCCCTGAGGATCAAGAGAAGACTACTTTCACATGTGCCTATGGTACTTTTGCATTTTCACGGATGTCATTTTGGGTTATGTAATGCACCTGCGACTTTTCAACGGTGTATGATGGCCATCTTCACCGACGTGGTGGAGGATTTTCTTGAGGTATTCATGGATGATTTTTTTGTGGTTGGGAATTCCTTTGATGATTGCTTGAAAATTTTGGATAAGGTCTTGGCAAGATGTGAAGAGACAAACTTGGTGCTCAATTGGTAGAAGTGTCACTTGATGGTGGAGGAAGGCATTGTCCTTGGCCACAAAATTTCAAAGAATGGCATTGAGGTCGACAATTCCAAAATAGAGGTGATTTCTAAACTTCCACCTCTAACATCTGTGAAGGGAGTGAGGAGTTTCTTGGGTCATGCGGGGTTCTATCGTCGTTTCATCAAGGATTTTTTCAAAGTGATGAACCCCATTTGTATGATTTTGGAGAAGGATGCCAAATTCTATTTCAACGAGGATTGCATGAAGGCATTCAAATTTCTCAAGTTCAAATTGACAACTATTCCTATTATCACCGCACCGGATTTGAGCTTACCTTTTGAGCTCATGTGTGACGTAAGTGATGTGGCGGCCGGAGCAATTTTGGGCAACGTATCAACAAAATATTCCATCCGGTCCACTATGCTATTAAGACCATGAATGATACTCAAGTCAATTACACGATGACCAAAAAAGAGCTTCTTGTTATTGTCATTTCTATGGAGAATTTTCACCCGTACTTGATGTTTACAAAGGTGATTGTCCACACAGATCATGCGACTTTTGGTACTTAATGAGAAAGAAAGATTCAAAGGTAAGGTTAATGCGGTTAGTGCTTTTATTGCAAGAGTTCGATCTAGAAATCCAAGACCGCAAAGGTAGTGAAAACTAAGTGGCGGACCACTTGTCTCGCTTGGAGGAGGAGGGGAGGCCACATGACGACCTTGAAATCAATGACTTCTTCCCTGATGAGAAACTTCTATCCATTTCAATGACCAAGATGCCATGGTTCGCCGACTTAGAAATTTATCTTGTGAGTGGTATTGTACCGAATACGTTCTCTTCTAACCAAAGGAAGAAGCCCAAACATGATTTCCTTGACTATTATTGGGATGACCCGTACCTCTTCCGAATTTGTACCAATGGTATGACTGGAAGATATGTGCCGGAGGAGGAACAAGTGGAAATTCTTGAGGATTGCCATTCTTCACTATATGGTGGTCACGATGGTGGAGCAAGAACGGCCACAAAAGTGTTGAGTTATGGATTCTATTGGCCTACTCTCTACAAGGAAGCAAGGGATCTAGCCAAGTGTTGCGATGAATGTCAAAGTGCTGGTGGGATTTCGAAGAAAAATGAGATGGCCCTCACCACCATCTTGGAAATCGACATTTTTTATGTGTAGGGCATTGATTTCATGGTACCGTTCGTAAGCTCTTGTGGGAACACCTACATTTTGGTAGCTATGGACTATGTGTCAAAGTGGGTTGAGGCCATTTCTCTACCCAACAACGAAGCTCGAATTGTGGTGGCATTTTTGAAAAGAACATCTTTATAAGATTGGCACTCGAAGGGCCATTATAAGTGATGGGGGATCACACTTTTGCAACAAAACTTTTGATACCTTACTCACCAAGTATGGTGTCACTCACAAAGTCATGACCCCCTATCATCCTCAAGAAAGCGGACAAGTGGCGGTCTCTAACTGGGAAATCAAGAGTATTTTGTCAAAGACAGTGAATGCCAATCAGATGGATTGGTCTAAGAAACTTGATAATGCTCTATGGGCTTATAGGACGACTTACAAAATACTGATTGGGATGTCTCCACACCGGTTGGTGTTCGGGAAAGATTTCCACCTTCCGGTGGAACTTAAGCACAAAGCTATGTGGGAATTGAAGAAGCTGAATCTTGAGTGGGATGTCGCCGCCAACCTAAGGGTGGCACAATTGAATGAGCTTGATGAATTCCGGTACCATGCATATACAAGTTCTTCCTTATACAAGGAGAAAATGAAGTACCTCCATGACAAGTACATTCAGAACAAGGATTTCAAATAAGGTGATCTTGTGTTATTGTTCAGTTCTTCGTTACGGATCTTTCCGGAAAAGTTGAAGTCTAAATGGAGTGATCCATTTTTGGTTGTGAATGTGACACCCTTTGGTGCATTAGACTTGAAGAATAAAAATGATGAAGTGTTAGAGTCAATGGCCACTAGGTGAAGCATTATCTTGGAAAAGTTGATGATAGCCACGTCGTGTCATTAATTCATTTCAAGTGATTGAAGGTACTCCGCATCGTGCCGCGATGTTAAATCAGGCACTTCTTGGGAGGCAAGCCATGTTTCTTTCTATTTGTATTTTCCTTTTTTTTAAAGATAGGTTTTGTTTTATGCTAACCGGGTTTGAAGTATATTGCAGGAATGAGTGTGCTTTGCAGGACCTGTGCTCGAAAAAATGGCTAAGTATGGAAAAAGTGTCCGCACAATCTTGTATGCCACAACAGAAAGGTGTCTGCGGCCGCACAACTGGAGACCCAAAAATGCAAATTCTCTGAAGTTTGAATTGTAGAGAAATGACTGATCTGTGGCCGCACAAGAAATTATACGGTCCGCACAAAAATCTGCAGCCGCACCCAAAATTGTGCGGACCGCAAATCTTCAAAGAAAGGGATTAGTTCCAGGTAAAGAGTGCGGACCGCACACAAAATTATGCGGTTTCACTTAGCTGCAAATTTTTCCCTAAATTTGGTCAACCTATAAATAGGCCCTCCTCACACTGTTCAAAACTTTATGCACTTTGAACATTTGACACCAAAAAACCACAATGCATTAAACTGATCCAAGCATCGCTCTGATTTCATCACCCTAGATTTTTCCTTGCATCCTTCATCACTGGTATGTTCAGTTCATGTTTAGATTCTTCAAAAAAAATTTGTTCTTAAATTAATTTAGTTATTTTTAAGACTAAATGTCAAAATTAATCATCATGTGTGCTTAAAATAGTGTGCGTAACTTCATACTTGTTAATTGGGGTGAGTAAATTGGGCATCATGTTTAATTTTCCAATACCATGTCTAAATTGTGCAAAAATTAAAAAAACCTAAGTTCAGTGCCGTCTAATTTTGAATTGTGCAGCCACACATCAAATTGTGCAGTGCGCAGATCCTTTGTCTAGGGTAAATATGTGCATTCAATGTGCGGACCGCACTCAAAATTGTGCGATCCGCAGAAACTGAACAGCAACCGCAGAAAAATATGTGCGGCCGCAGACCAAAATTTCAGAGAATTGGTATTTCTGGGCCTTGAATTGTGCGGCCGCATTCAAAAATGTGCGGACCGCACATCCATTGTGCGGCTGCCTTCAAAATTGTACGGTCCGCACAAGCCACTCTGCGGGCACACTCAGGATTGTGCGGACTGCACTTGCCCCTTCGCACACTATTTTGTCTGCAACTGTTGCATAACCTGTTTTTGAACTTTAACTGACTCCTGTTGCTATGTATTGCAGAAAATGGGTTGATCAAGAGGTCGTGGTAATACTTCCAAAGGGAGGGGTGAACCCTCCCGAGGGTGAGGAAGGGGTAGTCAACCACTTGCAGTGCAGAAAGGGATTGCAAAGAAAATAACCACAGGGAAAGGAAGGGCCACAGAGCCCGCTGAATCAAGTTCGCACATCCCGTCTAGGGAGGCATCTGAGGGCCACTCATTGGAGGAACAAACTGAGGCCGAATCTCAGCCATAACAGTTCCCTAGGAGATACCAACTCAGCAATGAATCCTCCACCTCAGCAAGCTCTTCTGAGGGTTCAGAAGAAGGCATCCAGGGTTCAGAATCCTCCTCTACTCACACCCCCGCCACACCAGTTGCAGTTGATGATGATGTTCCAGATGATGGTAGAGGGGGTGATACTAGAGTTGCCGACCCTAGAGAGGTCGAAAAAGAAGGAGGCCTGGGAAGATAGATTCGTGAGCCTGGCAACATTTACCAGGTTCTGAGAGTGGTGGCCCCGGAGATTGCTCATACTTGAGCGGTAGTTTCTTTTGAAGGATTTGGATAGATTCAATCCAAATGTGGCTAAATGATTCAGAAAGAGAAAATGGTGGACATGGTTCACTCAGAGTGTTATGGATGCCAATGAGCATTTAGTATGGGAGTTCTATGCTAATGCAGCACATATCAAGAAGGGTACTAAGGAAACCAAGGTGAGGAACCTGAAGGTCAGATTTTATTAGAGCACTCTAAACACCTACTTTGGGTTCGAGGAGGTAGAGCCGGTGAAATATTTGGAGAAGTTTTCAATAGGTGATGCGGCTCGCCCTTGGTTAGTAGAGATTTGGCAGCTCCAGGACCACCACCACTATGGATCACAGCTGGGTTCCCATTACATGGGCCACCCTCAACGTTAATGCAAAAGGGTGGCAAACATTTGTGTGCCGCCGTATAGACCCAAGCCAAAATGAGAACAATCTTCCAGTCCCTCGGGAAGTCTTAGTGGCATCTATCATCAACACCTACTTGGGGTTTGAGGAGGTAGAGCCAGTGCAATATTTGGAGAAGTTTTCAATAGATGATGCGACTCGCCCTTAGCTAGTAGATATCGTGGCAGCTCTAGGACCACCACCACCATGGATCACAGTGGGGGTTTCTATTACATGGGCCACCCTCAACTTTAATGCAAAAGGGTGGCAAAGATTTGTGTGCAGCCGCATAGACCCGAGCCAAAATGAGAACAATCTTCCAGTCCCCCGGGAAGTCTTAGTGGCATCTATCATGGCCGGGTACCCAATCAATGTGGGTGCCATCATGTCGGCCAACATGTCGGTGGTTGTCAGGCAAGGTGAGAGCTCCTACCCGTATACTAACACTATCATAGAATATCTCACGGATGCAAGGGTGTAGACGATGAGCTTTAATACAAAGGTTCGTGCTAAGAAGCCTTTCTCCTGGTACTCTCTCAAGGACCCAAGGAACCCGAAGAATAAGGGTAAGTCGACTAATACCGTAGGCCAGTCTGATGAGCCTTCGGTGGTAGTTGCAGATTCTGCTGCTATGCCTTCTACAGCAGTCGGGCCTTCCACCGAGATAGCTGCCATGCCACTACCTCCATCTTCAGGGCCATCAACATCATTATCCGTGCCTTCCTCCTCCAATTATCCACTCACTATGATGCGAGTCTCCCAGATATTGGTGAGTCTCAACGACTGGATGCAGACATGTACTGCAATGGTGTCTGACATATCCAGTGTTGTTGCAGCATAGTCTGCAACCCCGACACCCCAAGTTCCTCCGTCAGTGGAGGAAACATTGAAGAAGATCTTGGATAATCAGAAGACCATCATGGATACCTTGGTGGCACATGAGGGAACTATTGAGGAGCTAGGTAAACATGTGAAGAAGATGAGGAAATCCTTGGCCTCGAGAAAATCAGTGGACAAGTTGGACGTGAGGTGACCAAGATAGAAGCAGTTGGTGATCTTCCATTTGACTTAGTAATGGAACAGATCCATCAGTACCAACATACCCATCAGCACCAGTGGAACCAGCTGGCCAGTTTGACGAGCCAGACCTTGTGGGCAGGTGATGCTGGTGTCGTGCTCCTTTTTTCTCGCGAATCAGATTTCGACATGTGATAACTCTTTTAAGGAAGGTATTAAAAGAGGATAGTCACCACCTAATGATTTTTAAGGTGCGTTAGGGAACCTATTTGCATATGACTCAAGTTTAACTAGTTTGCATCACCAAAGATCGGGTAAGGGCTCGAAATTACCTCGAAGAGAAGGTGTTAGGCAATCTTCGAGGTCCACAACTATGGGTCCCGACCGAACTTGAATTATATGAATTAGTCAGACAAACAAAGACAGAGAAAAGCAAGAATTTTGGGAAGTTATCATTATCAAAAAGACTTTGGAGCAAATACAAACACTTGATTCAAAAGATAAACAGGTATAAGATGGGGGGTCCTAAGTTTTTTAGCCTAAAGGATCACCCCATGCAACATAAATAATACTTCGTAACTCCCTCGAGATGGGGTGTTACTCATATTATTTAGCGGACACAAACTATTATCTCCTGCTTCCCGATTAAGTTATTACCTAAAGCGCACTTGTTGATTCTAAATCGTGCCTTAAGCGTGCACTACCCGTCCCATACCTATGGCCCATTAGGCATTTGGACCTCTATTTTGGGTGTTCTAGACTTAACTTAGGCTGCTCAGAAAATGTTAAAACTAGGCGATAATTCAAAACAAATAAGACTGCAATCAAATACAGTTGAGGGGGATTTGAAGTCGTTAACACTATAGACATGGTCTCTAGATGATCTGATTTAGATATTCAAGCCATTTTAGACCTATGATTTCTAAATTACCAATATGTAAGTGCCAGATGCTGCTAGGTGGCTTATTACAGAATATAAGTTGGTAAAGTTATAGTCATGATCTCTAAGTGATTTACACAATAAGGGACATTGAAACTTATTGGAAGTGCTCAAAATTACCTATAATCGCGCGGATAAACAATAAAACAGCGTTTGGAGAGCGAGTAGTGATGTACTATAGGCATGATTTCTAAAGATTGGCGATTGGAACTGATTTTCATACATTTAACTCTTATATGCATGCTTTCTAAAGATTGACAGTCAGAACTGATTTTATACATTTAGCTCCTATATGAATGCTTTCTAGATGGATGATATTATGCAATAGCGAATTAATTAGTTAGAATCCTATAGGCATGATATGTAATAAACATGGTGCAGATTAAGGAGAAATCATTAGCATTTATCTCCTATAGGCATTCTATCTAGTAACACATAGCAGTAGTCACAAGATTAGATAAAACACGTATGCATTGATAGTATACTAATTATGTGAGTATGTGATCCCCTAATGACATGATTTCTAATAGTGCACAAAGAGACTCACATATACATGTCGGATAACATATAGATCACACAAATCCTATAAACATGCTTTCTACCCTTTTCATGCAAATATTAGGAGATGCCCATTTCCCAATTTCACTATTACCCCAATTGTTATTACATTACAGACCCAATAATGAATAAATTACAAAGTGGTACAAATGATATCAATAGGCCCAAGACAGGCCCAAAGAGATACCGATCACTGCCAGGCCTTCAACTAAACTCTTTCTCCACCCTTTCGCACACACGGGTCTCAACATAGCCCAGAAACCATATGAGAGCTCAAACCACACCAAACATCTATAGTTTGATCATGGGATATAGAAACCAATCACTTACACAAATCAATTTGCACATTCAACAGACAAAAAGAGGGACAAAACTGAGCAGTAATAAAAATGACCAAAAAACCTTAGGCCCTAGAGTGTCAGAGTTCACAAGGGTCTCAAAATGGACCCCGAGCTGTACTCACACTAGGGAGGTTAATAGAGAAAGCTTTAGTGGCCTTGGCTTTCAGCCGGCCAAGAATTATAGGTTCAGAGTAGGGTAGATAACCCATGAGAATGAAAAATATTTATTAAGTGGTAGAGTTTAAAGAAGTGCATTTGGATTTTTAGAAACATGAATTGCAAAGGTTATCACACAATGAACATATCAACACAGAGGGTAAAAAAACTCAAGAGACAAGTTATATCACAAGTCCACACTTAGCACATTGGGGCAGGGAACATTTGTAAAAAGCAAGGGGGAATTATGGCTTCCGGGATTATAAAATTAATAAGCAAGGTGCATTATGCCAATAAGACAAACAATATAACATTAACTTAACAGGTTCAAGCCTAAGGTTCAAGTTATTCTAAACACTAAGGGTTAAACAGTGCAACTCACACCAATAAGGCAAATAAAAAATGTTTATAGGAGTAAGTTATAGCTAGAGTGAAGGTATTAATATAGATTAGTACATATTATAGGTAACAATCAATCACTATAGAAATCCAGGACAAGGCAGGAAACAAACTGACGCCATATAGCCAATGTAACATTCAAAGTACCAATACATTAAGCTAATCGAACTTCAAACAGTCTAAATTGTTCAAGCTAAACCTAAACATGTCTTCGAACTGGCAGTTTATGCATCAACAAGTGCTAAAAGGGTTCATATCATAAACATATTCGGTACTAGAAGGGCTGCACATGGAACATAGTCTACAAACATATTAAGTTATGTAATTTTAGAGGCATGAATATGCTAATCAAGAACACAAGAGAATGAATATTGCGAAGACTAAAGAACTCACCAGTTAATGATTGATAAGTAGACAAACAAGAAAGAACAAAATCACTTTGAACGTCAACACAAAGCAGTATAACCCGGTCCTTAATGCGTCAATTTCCCAAGGGCTTCAAGGAACCCAGGGCAGTGCTCACACCAAGGAGGGTCGAAAATAGAATTCCGGTGGCCTTGGCTTTCAGCCAGCCAAGAGACAGTAGAAAAAGAGAATAACAGAATGAAAACCCTTAGCTTTTTTAGTGAAAACTTAGTCATTAAAGTCCATCCAAAAGGGAACGGGGGAGGGGTTTATATAGCAGTCAAAATCGAGCAAACATATAAGGAAAGAGAATAATTTAAGCAACAAACAAGGAATAGAAACATGAAAATCAATTTGAAATCAATTTAAGAGAGAATAGTTGCAAACCCTAGTTTTTAAGGGAAAGTGTAAATCAACAGAATCTAAACAAAAATCGAACTCACACAGTATAGTATTGAACATATATAGACGGAATAATTCTCAAAATCAAAGATTCGAACCACTTTGCTTCGGTTTCGAAAGATATTGCTTGCCATGTTCAGGAAAGCACCTAGGTAACACCACGAACATACAACCAGTACCAAAAGGATTCAAATATGGCAAGAGAATAGTAGTTGAATCCCATTATCAGTGGGATTAGGAGAGGGGATTAAGGGGGAGGTGGCTAGGGTTCTTCAGAAGAGAGAATAGGAGAGTTGAGCTTTTTGAGGCGGCGGATTAAGGGGAAATGGCTAGGTTTCTGGGTTAGGTTAATTTAAAAGGGGGAAGTGAACGAGGGTCGTTGATCTTGAGAGATCAACGGTTCGGATCAAAAAATTGGACGGGCAGGTCGTTTATAAGCGGGTCGCGACCGAGTTTTAGTAGGGAGTTGTTTGGTTTGTGCTTAGGTTAATTGGGCTAGGTATTTGAGTGTTTGGGCCATTCATTTTGTCCGAAATTGGTTTAAAATTGGGATGTTGTTTAAATACCCAAAATTTATCAAAACAATTTATAAAAATGCTTAATAAATAAAATAAAATATTATTTACACACTAAAACGATTAACAATGATAACTCAACATTATAAAAATATAAAAATGCTATTTTGGGAATATAGGCTATTATTACAAAAATATGTAATTAGCCTAAGAAATGCAAATGCAATTATAGAAAAAATGAAGTAAAATATACATGTTGGTTTAAATAATAAGTTTGGATTATTAAGTCATCATAAAATAATTTAAAGGATAAATATTATATATTTATATAATTTAAATGCAAGAAAATTAATTTGAAGCTCTAAAAATTATGAAAAATTATATGAAATTCTTGTATAGGTTTGTAAACTAGATGATGATGCAAATATGCTATTTTGAAAGTATATATTCATTTTTTTTAAATATTTGGAAAAAATTAGATATCAACAGCTACTATGCACACTGAGACCACATAGGGGGTTCTCTCTACTCTTTCTCCTTCCTTATTTTGATTTTTGTTAAGCATTGAGGACAATGCTTATTCTTCTTAAGGGGGGTGGTCATTTTTGATTTGATATGATATTTGACTTTGGCTTGTAATAACTATAATACTCTCTTTTTATTTTTTTCCTTTTCTTGATGTATATATATTCCTCTCTCTCTATTGATGTATATATTCTCTTTCCCATTCTCGGTTTGTATATTCATTTCTTGCTTTCAGTAGTTTATTTCATAGCTTCTTTTTTTTGCTTTCTTAGTATTCTAGCTTCTTATTTACTTTAGTAGCTTCTTTTTGATTTGGTAGCTTCGTTTTATGTTTAAGTGATCAATAAGCCTTTGGTTTTCTTAATGCCATGGTTCATTCCAAATGTGGTTTTTGTGTGAACCGGGTGGCTCTTCCAACGATGGATGGCGTGACAACCTTCTTAAGGGATTGAGTCCATTTTTGATGTTTAAGTAAAAATATTAGTAATAATGAATAAAAGGGTCAAGCATGCTTCACTTGGTACCAACACACTTAACTGCACGCTTATGGTTAAAAATAAGTTCTTGGAAAGAAATGGCTCTAGTTAGTGACCTTGTGACTTTTGTGTTGACTTAGGCAATCATCTAGTTGTTTAGTTGAACCATTAGTAATTTTCAATCTTGAATACGTTGTTTTTGGACCTCGACTCTATCCTCTTTAACAATCCAGCTGTGAGACAGGTGAGATATTTTGTTACAAGTTCAAGTACCCGTGTGAATGGTCTAGAACTTGTCCCGAATGCGTTTCTAGGCGAAATTCTAAGTTTTGCTTGACTTGAGAAGTGATTGTAGGCCCTCCTTGACCCATTTTGAAATTTTCCATGGCCCACCAATGATGTTATCCCTAGTCAACCCTTTTGAGCCTAAAGCCTTTCTCATTTAATAACCATCTTACAAGCCTTTACCCGTTTTGTAGTGACCCTCTCTTGGCACCCGAGCTTTCCTTAACACTCATGAGAAACAATTGGTGAAAGCATAATTTTGGGGGATATACAAGGAGTTTGAAAGTGGTATCAAGGAACACAAAGAGAAAAGAAATGAAGAAAAGGAAAGGCAAAGAAAAATAAATAAAGAACAAAATAAAAATACAAAAAGAAAGTAAATAAATTGAAGAGTTGAAGGGATTCAAAGAAAAGCAAAAGTGCAAATCATGGAGAAAATAAAGAAGGAGAAAATGAATATGACCAAGAAAGAGTGCTGTCAAGTCTCTCTAGTTCCCCTAAGGAAGAAGAAAATGACTCAAAGAGTCGGCAAAGTATGAGCCAAAAAGAGAAAATGGAGTGCTTAAGGAAAGATGAACCCCTTCTATTCTAACATTTCCTACCTTGTTCCAAAAGCCTACATTACATGCCGAAAAAGCCCTACGTGATTTCAAGTCGAGTGAGTGTAACGACCCAACCAGTCGTTTTGAGAATTTAAACTCCGTTCGGTGGCATAAGGTCTTGAGAAGCTTCGTATTATGTATATCGACTTGTGTGCATGGTTGGATTCAGTTACCAGATGATCCGGAGTCGTATTGGAAGAAGGATTTCAGTTTTGGAAGCTTAAGCGGTGGAATTTGATCGGAATTTTGACTTTTGTGTAAATGGCCCCGAAATGAGTTTTGCGTAATGTCAACAGCTTCGTAAGGTGATTTTGTACTTAGGCGCGCATCCAGAATTGGGTTTAGAGGTCCGTAGAGTAATTTGAGGCAATTCGGCGAAGGTTGGAAAATTGAAGTTTGGAAAAGATGGAGAAGTTTGACCACAATTGACTTTTGGGGATATAGGGGTCGGAATGTGATTCCGAGAGTTAGAGTAGCTCCGGGATGTCAGTTGGGACTTGTCTGAAAAATATGGCGTCATTCCGGGTTGAACTGATAGGTTTCGGCACGAGTTTAGAAGTTTGAAGATTTGAAAGTTCATAATTTCGAATTAAAGTGTGATTCGTCATTTTGGTG
This sequence comes from Nicotiana knightiana, assembly GCA_005239525.1. Lineage (NCBI taxonomy): Eukaryota > Viridiplantae > Streptophyta > Magnoliopsida > Solanales > Solanaceae > Nicotiana > Nicotiana knightiana. The sequence continues at coordinate 1,816 of ML422290.1, read as the reverse complement.
TTGTTTGATGTGATTTGAGACCTCGAGCGAGTCCGTGTTAGGTTATATGACTTGTTTGTGTGTTTATACGGGGTTCCGGGGGCCTCGAGTGTGTTTCAGATGGGCTTCGGGTCATTTTCCCTATTTTTGCACTACTGTTTTCTGATGTCTGATACTCTTCTTCGCGATCCCGAAGACCCTTCCGTGATCATGTAGCTTTGCATTTTTGACCTTCGCGTTCGTGTCCTTACCTACGTGTTCGCGTAGTTTCCTGTTTCTTCTTCTCCGCATTCGCGAGCTCATTGTCGCGTTCGCGATTAGAAACCTGGGAGCCTTCCTTTTTCTTCTTCGCGTTCGCGATTAGAAACCTGGGCAACCTTCCTTTTTCTTCTTCGCGTTCGCATGACTCTCTTCGCGATCGCAGAAGCCTGTCTACCTTATACGCGATCGCATAAGCCCCTTCCGCGATCGCGTATCACATTTTGGACCAGCAACCATTTTCTTTTACGCGATCGCATCTCTTCTTCCGCGATCGTGATGCACAAAAACCTGGGTAGATAGAATATATTCCTAAATTCGAGGGTTTCACCATTTTTATAACATTTTGACTTCTAGAGCTCGGTTCTTGGAGATTCTTGGTGGGTTTTCAAGCAATTCGACTGGGTTAGTGTTCTTCACATAGAATTTAATATATTCCTTGAATTAGTCTTTGTTTTTATCATTTAAATTGTGTTTTTAGTTAAGGAAAATGTTAGTTTTTGAAGAAAATTTTCAAAACGAAATTTCATGATTTGAGGGACGAAATGGTATCAGAATTTGGTAATTTTTGTATGGTTGAACTCATGTTGGAATGGGTATTCGGATTTTTGTCAAATTTGACGGGTTCTGAGGTGCGGGCCCGAGGGTCGACTTTGGGTCGATTTTTAGATTTTCGTAAAGATCAAATCTTTATTATCCGGAATAGTTCCTTATAAGTTTTATGTGTGTTTTGAAGTTGTTGTAGTTGGATTTGAGCCGCCTGGAGGCCTTTTCACCCGAGAAGTCCATTTTTAGAGTACATGGTTGTCGTCTTTGAGGTATGTATCTTTCTTAACCTTGTGTGGGGGAATTACCCCCTAGGATTTAAGTCTTCTATGTTGATTGTAGCCGTGTACGCGAAGTGAAGAGTGCATACTCCGACTTATTTATAGGAGGTTGGCCTTTTAGGATTCTTTGATCCTTATATTCCTTGTGTATGAAGTTGTAATTGTTATGACTGAGTTCCTGATTGCTAGTTTCATCTCTACCTCCTTAAATTGGAATTACTTGCTTTTAAATTCACTTTATCGTTTATTTGATCTTAATTGACTTAACTGAAGATCTACCTTTCTACTGTCACACTATATTATTTTTCATAAACTGCCTATTTAATTGAAATATGTATTATCACACCCTGTAATTATTTAACATTAATTGGAGTTATTATTATTTTTTGCGGGTTACCCTTACTTGAATTTGTTGAAAAATCTCTCCTAATTGCTCAATCTTAAAAGGAATTTGGATAACCTATATTTTAGCCGACTTGCCTTTATTTGGAATTAATTGACTTATGTTGGCTTCTTATTGTTGACTTGAATATTGAGTATTTGTTGTTACGTCTTGTTTCTCCCTGGGTAAGATTTTTTCCTTACGCGTAGTATTTCCTTTCTGTGGTTATTCCTTGTGAGTGAGTTCTACTGTTCTTGGGACGAAGTTCCGGTAGATTTATCTTGAAGAAATTATGTTCGAAAGATACTTATTGAAAAGTATAGTTGAAAAGCATTTACCTTGAAGAAAACTATGTTTGAAAGACTATTAT